>JAJPGS010001540.1:1480000-1502500 GCA_028654335.1 Alnus rubra | reverse complement strand
AGCACCACATTAGCCAACCACTCGGGATAATCCACTTCTCGGATAAATCCAGCTTTCAGCAACTTCTCTACCTCTTCCGCAACAGCCAAGTTTCGTTCGGCGGCAAAAGCCCTTCTTCTCTGTTTCACAGGGCTATAATTTAGGTCCACATTTAGCTTATGGACAATAACCAAAGGATCAATCCCTGGCATATCTTCATGGCTCCAGACAAATACATCATTATTGTGCCTCAAGAACGCCACCAGATCTTCCTTCATAGGTTGAGGGAGTTGTGAGCCTATATAAACTTTCTTTCCTGAGTCACCTATCTCGAACTCCTCCAAGGCTTCCACAGGCTCCCCCAACGGTGATTGCTGTCCGCCCTATGATGGCATTATAGGCCGAGACTTTGTCAACTATCAGGAACTTCACCATAATGACCTTTTGCCTCGGATAAGTCCCTGCCGTTACAGGTAGATCAATAGAACCGAGAGGCAGCACCTTTTCTCCAGCGAAACCCTGTAATTGGCATGAAACCAGGACCACCTTTTCTCGTGGAACTCCCATGTAATCAAAAGCTGATTTAAACAGAATATCAGTCGAGCTCCCTGTGTCAACGAGGATCCGCCGAGTCTGATAATTTGCTATGGTCAAGGTGATCACAAGGGCGTCTGTGTGCGGAAGTGAGACCCCAGCATAATCATCATCAGAGAACCCTATAACCAGAGGGTTACATTTTTGAGACTTTGGAGGCTTCTGGACCGAATATACCTCGAAATCATCCAGCTGCCTGGCATACGCCTTCCGAGCTGAGTTGGACTCGCCTCCTCCTCTAAATCCTCCCAAGATAGTGTGGATGATAGGGAGATTACCTTGCTCCGCCACCCGAGGTCTGTTCCTGCTTCTCTCCCTTCTTTCGTCCCTCCGAGGTCGAGGTTCTGGCTCTCGGCTTCTTCCTCTTCTTTCTTCTTGTCTCGGTTGATAATTCCTCATTTCATTCCGATCTTCCTCCCTCCTTGGCCGCGGATATTGGTCTCACTCCTGGTGATTCCTCTCATTGACGAGAAATCGGACTAGTTTCCCATTCTTGATGAATTTCTCGATCAATTGCCTCAATGATACACACTGCTCGGTCAGATGACCATATGAATCGTGGAAGGCACAGTATTTGTGAGCCAGGCGCGGTGGTGGATCTCCTGGAATAGGTCTCAGTCTCTGGTAATTCGGATCTTTTTTGAGTTCCATAAGCACCTCGGTGAGAGAGGCGTTCAATGGTTTCCACTTGTAGTCTCCGAAATTCTTTCTCGCCTTCTTGTATTCTCCGGGACCGTCGTCCTGTATGGGCTCAGGATTCTTCTTTTTCTTGGGCTTCTCGGTGGAAGGCTGTTGCTGTTGCTGAGAATTATCGAGAAGGGCTCGGAGCGTCTCTTCCTGATTAATGTACCTGTCCATCTTTACCATAAAGGTATGAAGATCTTTTGGTGGTTTCAGCGCCAGGTCCGCCATCAATGGTCCATCTTTCTTCAACCCTTGGAAAATTGCACCGTAAATGAAATCATCTGGTGCACTTTCTGTCTCTAGCTTTTCCTGGTTGAATCTCCATAGATAGTCTTTTAAAGACTCGTTTGGCCCTTGCCGTACAAAGAGTAGGTACCCTTGGGGTTTTCTTCTGGCTCTTCCGGATACGAACTGGGCCAGGAATTTCCTCCCAGGGTTGTCGAAACAATCAATCGACCTCGGGGGAAGATTCCTGAGCCAGTCTCGGGCCTTTCCTGACAAGGTGAGAGGAAAAGCTCGGCATGCCACAGCATCTGGTGTCTTGTGCAGGGAGACATGGGATCGGAAATTGTCAAACTGCTCCACCGGATCTTCACTGCTTGAAAAAACAGGGATGTCAGGTACCTTAAATCTTCCGGGTAGATCGAAGTTGGATACTTCTTCGGTGAATATTGACTCCCTATGCCAAAAGAGGTTGTCAACGAGAGACTCCTTCCCATCACGTTTCTGATCAATTGTTTTCGACAGTGCGTCGTATTTTATGCCCAGGTCCTGGACCATCTTCTACAACCTTTTTTTGGAGTCCGTAGGTGGAACCGGATTGACGGGCACCTCCTGGTCCTCGTTCCGCGGCCCGGCTTTCTCACCTGACCCTTCGGGGTTTCCATCAGGGTTTGTCCCTTCGACTGCATCATGATTGAATGGCGGCGGAGTCTGAGCAGCCAGGAGCAGAGCATTCTGAGCCAGCAAATCCTCCACATTCTTCTGTGCCTGGGCCAACTGTTGACTCAGTTGGGTTATTCTGGCCTCTGGTCCAGCAGATTCTGCTTCTGCACGAACATCATCTTGGCTGGTAGGCGGCACCTCTTCTCGTGTTTCGTTTTGAACCGGGTTGGAACGTCTCGTAGTCACCATCACGGATTTTTTTTTCGTAAGAACAACTTATCGTTCCCACAGACGACGCCAAACTGTTGGTATAGTTTCCGGTATGGTGACGTGTCGCCTGGTGATTCGCTGCTGGGTTCTGATCTACCACTTCAATCCTGCAAAAAGAACAAACAACTCGTCGGGGGTGCCGACTACGCCCACTCCGATGCCTAAGTCAGTTCAAATCAATTTTCTGAAGAGTGTTTTCAATCTCAAGAGCTCAGAGAATTCGTGTTCCATACCTGGTGCAAAGGTCTTATTTATAGGCCGGACTTGCGGTATTACCAGAATTCTTGACGCCTAGTTGGATTAGGAGTTTGAGTCCTAACTTGGTTGAACTTTAACCTTATCTTCAGGGAATTCGAATGAGATTGTAGAGTCCAAAATTGATTGCGTTTGTACCTCTTTAATCTTAATTCTGTATCAATAACTACCTTATCCCATTAATTATGGAATTGTGGCTTATCCCTGATCTTCTGGGATTCTATCTTTATCGCATTCTAAGACAACTGCGGCATACTTCAGCCAACCTCCGAGGTGATGATATCCGAGACTTATCGCATTCTAAGACGACTGCGGCATACTTCAGCCAACCTCCGAGGTGATGATATCCGAGATGTATTCGCTCCGACTTGGAGATCTCGGGATATTGCCGCACCATAACAGGGTTGTGTAAGGCCGAGATGTTATCATACCTAGGTGACTGTATTTGAAATGTTATCACACCGAGGTGTTATCACTCCGAGATGTTATCACACCGGGATACTCTTCTATACCGAATTGCAACTCAAACTTCCTGTATAGTCTTGTAGTTTCTGCCCAACCTCCGAGGTATAAATATCCGAGATATGTTCGCTCCGATCAGACTAGGAGATCTCAGGATATTTTATACCGTCACCTGGAATGTTAAGACCGAGGCGTATTTATACCTAGACGTCTTTGCTGGGTCGGAACGAATGTCCGAGACGTAACTCCAAGATGTTTTCAGAATCCACATGTCTTTAGGGTTAATTTTGTCCCCAACAGAAAATATACCTGTAGCAATTTCTGGTTAGAAACAGAGAGATTGCGGTCGGGTCATCTTGCAAGAGAGGGATAGGGAGATGGTTTATGTGAAAATTTATGAGATGAGAAGAGTGAATGACGGCAAAAGGATGTATTTATAAGGCTCAGGGTTCATCTTATTATTTTCTCCTACCATCAGGGTTTAGATGAAATGAGGGCTATTTTTAATATAGTGAAATTAAAATAACAGTAATGGATAAAATTCTGTAAATGCTTGAAAATTCTTATTTGAAACAATTCTTGTCTCTTTTAGATTTGGAAAAAATTAAATTGTGCGACCATATTAAAATTCTTTAAATGTAGCTTCTAAAATTTTTCTTTGACATTTAATTATTCATTGATCAATATTTTGAGAAATTAATGAAGTTTAAAATTTTGTTCTCTAAAAAAAAAATTAATTGTCTATGGCTACTGAAAGTACATAAATCTTCCTAAAGGAATATCAGGATCGTTACACTAAATGGAGTCGTTTTGATGAAAATGGCTCAAAATTAGTTAGAGCCATTTTAGTTAAAAATAGCTAAAATTAGAGTCATTTTTTTTAAAACGGCTCAAAAAGCCTTTTTTTTTTTTTTTTGGTAGTGAGAAGAGTTCAAGTTCTACGAGTCTCGTGTACGACCAACTCTGCCACTTCTCTCTGCCGTTCAAGCAATAAGAAGTCTTAGATAGGTTGCACAAGCATATTTAGCTTATGTTCAAGCTAAGCATGAAGTCAAGTCAAAGTTGGAAGACATTCCGGTAGTACGCCACTATCCAAATGTTTTCGTAAAAGTCATAGGATTGCCTCTGGATTAGGAAATTGAGTTCATCATTAATTTAGTACAGAGAACTCAACCTATTCACAAGGCACCGTATGTACCATACGACTCCGATAGAGTTGAGCAAGTTGAAGGAGCAACTTCAAGAGTTGCTAGACTGTGGTTTCATCCGCCCAAGTGTGTCACCATGGGGAGCGCCAATGTTGTTTATGAAGAAGAAAGACGGGTCTATGCGGCTGTGCATAGATTGCTGTGACTTTAATCGAGTAACCATTGTAATGCCCCGCCCTAAATTCATGGGCGGGGTGGGAAATTTAAATCAATGAACCACGAAACACTACCTCTATATCTTGAATAAATCAATGCAACAAAAAACATGATAATAACTTCTACCTATAAATCAACTTTATAAATATTTCAATAAATCTAACCAGAGCTTCTATATCATTAGTCAACGACAATACAACATAAATACAATCAATATGTATAGGTCGCATAGTATTTTCCAAAGTGTTAGTAATGTATTGTAGGGTGTACAATCGGTTGCGGTAGCGGTTATTTGCTAATAACCGCTATCACAACCGGAGTCCCCGGTTATTCCTATTTTAACAACCGTAACCACAACCGGTCTACCGGTTACAATTTTTACAAAACGCCGGTTATTCAATTATTTTAAACCAGTTATTAACCGAATAACCGGTTTCTTTATTATTAAATTTTTCAATTTTTTTTTAAAAAAAAAAAAAATCCAATATTTTTGGTACTAAACGCATGTCCCTTATTTCTGCTTGCAAGCTTGCTGGTCCTCCTGAAGTTTTTCGCATAGTTCATCCACCTGAGAAATTAATAACAGATCTCTTTGTCGTCCTCAATTTCCATCTCCATCTAGACATGAGTCACATGATCAATAAAGCGCATGACATAACTGTCATAGATTCAATTGCACTCCATTAACTCAAAATCAGTCCAGACATGTATATCACAATATGGGAAATTAAGATTCTGTAAGGTGGTATATATATATAACAATAAAAACCGGTTGTGGTTATCCGGTTATTAACCGGTTTTTTAAATTGCAATAACAGGTAACCGCAACCGGGTACTCGGTTATCCAGTTATCCGGTTGTGGTTATTTTCGGTTTCCCAATTTTTTCGGTTAGAGGTTGTTGGCGGTTATTTGCGGTTAGCAGTTATTTCCGGTTAATAACCGCCTTGTTTGTACACCCCTAAATTGTATTGTACAGTGATACATTGTGTGCCTTAGTGATATAGAAACTCAGAAACTCAATTCTAAATGTTTCCTAAGTGTTTTTCATCATCATTTTACCTAATTAATTCATTAATTAATCTAATTCATGTTTTTAACACTCAATTAACATCTTGGACGTTACTGATACGAAATTGTTACATGAATGATTTCGCAAATACGCAACGAGATAATTTGATAGGTTCTGATGAAACCTAGACCTTAGATTATGAGGAAATCTAGACCTTTTTAAGCACAAAGTTTGTGATTAATTTTGCTTACCTCTTTATTAATTGATCACCCATTAAATATTGGACTACATGATTACACAACTCAAACTAAGAGACTTGGAGATAAACTCTTTCAAGGACTTGGAGAACTCAATTAAAGATTGCACGGGAATGCTACAAATAATTAAAAGACTTTGACTTAGAAGAATAACTATACCTATCCCTATTTAATTAAACTACGACTACTCTAAGATAAGTTACAACAAAGATAACTTTAAGAATTTCATTGGATACGTGCTTGTGAGTCATGCAAACATCATATAAATGCTGTAGAATCCTACTTTCATAAGAGTTTATGATCCTGTTTAGTCATTTTTAAGCACGTATCAAGAGATGCAGAAAAAAGATGAGCAGTTATTGTTACCAAATAGATCTTCTTCTTCTTCTTCTACTTCTTCTTCTTCTTCTTTTTTTATTTTTTTATTTTTTTGACTCAGTTTGACAGATTTTGATATGTTTCACTTACTTAGAGAATGTCCCTTTTTATCCTTTCTGTAGATTTGGCAGCATGACTAGGCTGGGTTTGGTCATCTTTTAGGCTGGATGGACTCAGCAAATTTGACATAAGTTTGAGAAATCAATTTAAAAAAGAAAAATGAAGACTAAATAAATTTCATACAGGATTTGTTTAGAATAAAAGATACGTATTACTTTTCCTGATTCCGCAAGATTGGAGCTTTATATGATGCTGGAAAGTTGCTACTTTTTCTTTACTTTTTTAGGTCACAGCATACTTCAATCGAAAGTTGGAAAAGTTATTTGTCAAGTACATCTAATCTCACTGGCAGTACCCATAGAAAATTTAATACTCATCAAACGATTGAAGAGTTGGTGAAAGGAGATCAATTGTTTTTTAGGGGATGAACAAAATGGTACAATGTAACGTTTCATCATATAAACGGTTAAACATAACAAAACTTGCAAAAAGTAGATTATTTCCCTTTTTGAGGCATAAGTTCAAGACAAGGATTCTTTTCATTTCAAGTATCCTTGCCCACTTGTAGACCTGTTTACCACAATAATAAGTACTTTGAGAATTATAAATTGATAATATGCGAAGATGCATAAGGCTCAAGAGGCATTTTAAGGGAGACCGTTTGTCCCTTCTCGACTCTTATGAGCTCTTAATGCCTCCTTCATTCACCTGCCACCGTAGATGTATCTGAAGGCTATGATATGGTTTTTTTATATCTTGTAAAGTTGAGAACACCCTTAGCTCCTAAGTAATTTAAAATTATATTTTTACGCCAAAAATAATCTACTAAGCTATGAAATGTAATTGGCTCAACATTAAGCTATTAGCTATGTTTATGGGTTTTGCTATTCCCACGCCTACAGTAGTGGGGAGGACACTTACTGGTTATCTTGACTACGATGCTTGTCTCAGCCATTTTCATTGTGGGAATAATTAATTTCTCCCCTAATTCAGTTCTTTTTTTTTTTTTAGTGTCTTTTGGCTTCAAATAAAAAAGATAAAAAATAATAATAATATTAATGACCTTCACTTAAAGAAACATGATTTCCAATCCATTAGCACTATTTCTTGGATTTCCATTTCATTGAGAATTAAAGAATGACTAGATAAAGAGTTCATTTGTAATTTTACTTACTGTGAGTTGAATATTTGTTAAGAGAGTGCAGCTATATATAAAGGTTGATTTCTATTATATATAATATATTGCTGTGATGGAGTTGGTAATTTATTAGGAGAGTGCATGCGTTCTACTTTCTGGAATAATTCATGGAGTGGTGACCGCATGTATTACCAATCCACTTGGTTTGGAATATTTGGAGTACTGGAGGATGGATAGCACCCACCACATATAAAAATTACTAGAGTGGGAACTTTATTACCTACCCACTTGGACGGCCTATGTTGGTTATTTCACCCACACCTTTGATTGCATTAGCCAAGAGAATTTTTTTTAATTCCCTTTTTTAATCCATAGGAAAGAAAGAATATATTAATAAAAACAACAGGCACTAACAAGAGCAGCCACTCAAAGAACCCCAAAAACAAAGGGCCAGCCCACTACAACACGACAGAGAAACCATACATCAACCAAGTCATTTGAACCACCTCACTACTTTAACATTTAACGTAATATCGGAACATAGGTTAATTAGCAATCCCAATATTCCTGCTCTTTAACTGTGGCAAACAATCTAGATTTCGTTTCTCTTCAAAAGAGGATATATATATCGGTAGCTAACATAAGTCTAACGTACAGTCAAATGCAGGAGAGACCTATATATGTATGTTTGGACCTGATGGCCACATCATGCAAGCAATAAGAATAGAACCAAAGCAAAATGCAGTTGTCATATAGAAAACACCAAATACGGTTAAAGAAGCAACAGTTGAAAAGAAATGCATGCTTTAAGCTGTCTCGTTTTCGCTGTTGCAAATGCAAAATGACTTCAATGCATTTGCGTGAGTATGTGTTAAACGAGACAGCTTTAAGCATGCTTTAAGAGAAACCATGCACATACAGTTTTTGCATTTGTTTATTACTGTCTCGTTTCACAACAGGCAGCGAAACCATGCTTTAAGCTGTCTCGTTTAACACATACAGTTTTGTGTTGTGAAACTCACGCACATACAGTTTTTGCGTTTGTTTATTACTCACTGTTTTTACAATATTGTTTATGTTCATTATTGTTTATCAATATTGTTTATGCAATATTGCAATATTGTCTTTTGCTGTGAAACTTACTGTTTACCCGAGAGACCCATGGACAAATACAGCAAACCAACCAGTTGATCTTCTCCCCTTTTCCCTCCACAGGCCAATTTCCTCAACCCCAACCATTGAGCGGCTTCCGCCACATGCGGTAGGCGCTGGCCCTCTTCGTGGCCGGTGTCAAACATGACAGGAGAGGCCTCTTCATGGCCTCTCCCTGTCACTGGAACTAGCGGCCCATAAGCCTGGCTCTTGGGTAAACGGCGACACAGATGGGTCACCATTACTGCTGTGCAACGGCTCTTCGTGGCCGCTGCATAAGGAGGCAGTGGGCTTTAGGGGCAGCTGACATGAAAAAAAAAAAAAAAAATTGAGGAAGGAGGGGAACGTTGCTAGATGCAAAATATTTTCGGGTCAAATCAAGTTTTTCGGGTTAGGGTTTCAACCCACTATGGTTTTCGGGTCACGGGCCACTAAGTGGGCTGACCAATGTGTCAGCCCATCTAGTTTTTAATTTTTTCTAATAAAAATAAATAAATGGGGTTGTTTAAGTGGGCTGACCCGGTTCAGAGACCCAGAGCCCGACCCGATTAAGTGGTCTGACCAAATTGTGCCAGCCCAATACAGTAGCCCATTTGGATTTTGTGAAAATAAAGAAAAATTGGGCTTTGGTGTGGATTTGAACTGGGGACCTTTGTGTCCATTAAGTGATAAGTTTCAAACCATTAAGGTAAGCCTAATTTTATGCTTTCACATTAAGGTTTTAATCCCTTTATTATTTATAGTGTTCTGTATTAATAATATTGTTACTTTAATACATGAACTGAGGAATATAATTTATATTGTTTAATTATAAATTGCTTGATGCCTAGACCTAAAAATAATTAACAATATCATATATGTTGGTGTGTTTACGGCACCATCCAAGAATGCAATGTTTGGAAAAGTTATGGGAAGGAAAGTTTTGGGATTTAAGAGTGTCCATGTGACACCCCTCACTTTCCTGGGAACTCACCTGCTTGTACCTTGGAGAACACCGTTTACCCTATTTTTGTATTGGTTTGTTTTATTCCTGTGGCCATTTATGGGCCATCTATAAAGTTGTTAAATATTAATGAAGTCACAATTATCATAATAAATTTGGGAGAGCCACAGCATCCCAATTTTTTAATGATAATTGCATCAGGATTACACACATGTAATTATCATAATAATTTTGGGAGAGCCACAACATCCAATTTTTAATGATAATTACATCAGGATTACATGTATGAACATCATAAAGAATTTTATTAGATGTTCATAAATTACAGCGTGATTATTATGGTTTTGGGAGAGCCATAGCATCCTAATTTTATAATAATTGCATAAAAGATCGTACACATGAACTTCATATAGAAAAACTAACATCGTGTTGTAATTAATTCATAAATTTCATTGCTAATTAGACTAAGATAATAAATTTAGTATTAAAGGTAAAATTTATCTTAGGCCCGAGAATTTTATTTTATTAATATTCAAATTTATTAGTCTTATTAATAAAGAGTAAATTTCATGCGTGATGTAACATTTGCCCACAAGTAGGTTGAAATTTACTATTTAAATCAGCATTGGCTAATTTAAAAATAAAGTTACTTCATACATTAAAGTATTCTTATTTTAATTTTCTTGGTCATTACAGTTATTCCTATTACTCTACCTTTTGGTACTTTTATGTTCCAATATTTTATGGTAAAATTAATATTTTTTCTGATTGGAAAAAGATTAATATGCCTTTCACCTGGGGTGTTAGAAATTTGGCGCTTCGTGTGGACAAACTACCTACTCCCACAGAATTAAGTACGCTACATGAGATTATTAAGTATGAACGGTGGGAGTGATTTAACCACATAAATTAGATGTTCATGAAATCTCATGTCACCAAAGTTATCAGAGATTTATTCCTGAATGTTTTAGAGCCAAAGATTTTATAAAGTTTGTTATGAACATTTAGTAAGTTCAAACAAAACTTGGCCAACACCCTAATAGCTAGAAAAAGCTTTAAAGACAAACCTTGGAGTTTCTAAAGTGTTTCTAATCCCATTATGGGAATGAAGGATATTATAGCTTAGCTTAAGTCCCTAAAGGTTGAGAATTTTTGAGTCATTATTGGTCTATTTTCATTTTTTGAATTTTCTCTTCTAAGTATAGTATTTTATCTTGTAACACACATAAGGATAAATGGTTAGTAAATGAATTTCTAACCATGTGTGTTCAAGAAGATGAGAGAATCCATAAAGTGTTCACATGAATATTTATGTTAAGGAATAGACCAGTAAATGTAATCATGTTCAACATTTAAAGCATGAGAATAAAGTGCCATGAAATACCATGGCAATCAAGATACTTATTTCTCTTGTAATAATGAAAACTAAGAGCATATAAAGAAAAGAAAGACTGCATAAAGTGTGAGAAATGACTTAAAATAAAGATAAACCCATATATCTAATATGTCGTGAATCTCTTTTTGTGACTCAATCAAATATGTTGTAGATTGATTATGGTTTAACAATCCACATTGTCAACACAAATGCAAAACACGTGTTTTTATAATTGGAGGTTTTTGGGATTTATTGGTTAATTTTAAAATTCAGTTATAATTTTGACTCCGAAAATGTTTTATATTCCATAATCTTTTCTAGTTTAGTTAATTAAAAAAGTTTCAATTTTAAACTTGAAATTTTTTCTTATTTTGGGTGGAATACTGGTTGAGGGTCTATTTAAAGTGTATTTAAAATTGACCTATATCCTAACTTTTGAAACAAATTATTTCTGCATATTGATGTTGACATAAAGTGGAATCTTTGTGAATTTAAAAATGCTCTTGTTATGCCATTGGAGATTAAAATATATCTCCATACAAAAAATAAAAGTCAATAAATAATAATTTATTGACTTTGGTATTTGTGTGGATTGTATAAGGAAAAACATACCAACAAGATCACTAAAGGTGCCGAAGAGAGCCTTTTGAGATTCTTGAGATTATGTACATTGATAGGTGTTGACCTTTTCATTCTTATTGCCTAAATGGTCAGAGATATTTTTATCTCTTTTAGTGATGACCATATGAGGTTTATGTATCTCTATCTTTTAAATGATAAGGCTGAGGTATTGAATGCTTTCAATACTTATAAGGTGGAAGAAGAGAAACAATATAAAGACCATAAGATCTGACATAGGCAAAGAGTATTATGGTAGGTACTTACAAAAAGGGAATTGATTAGTAATACTAATCTTTTATTACCCTTATATAGTAAAGCCTTGAAGATCGTTGTGTATATGTTAAACAGGATTCCATCTAAGGTTGTCCTTAAGACATTTTTTAAGTATGAAACAGATGGAAGCCAAGTTTAAATTATTTACACATATGGGGTTGCCTTGCTAAAGAGGGGATTTACAATCCTCGCCTAAGAAATTAGATTCAAGGACAACCAGCAGATCTTTTATCGGCTATCCAGTAGACTTTAAGGGGTTTTAGGTTTTACTATACTTCATATAACTCTAGAGCTATTGATTGTAGGATTTTTAAATGATGTTGAACCTAGTGGTAGTGTCTATCCTCAAAAGGTTTTACTTAGAGGAAGCACGAGAGTTGATTGAGGCTCCTTCATATGAAGAATGTTTGATTGTGCTTATGGAAAGTCAAATTGATTACTCTAAACTACAATCAATTTTAGAATTGTAAACTCATGAAGAATAGATTCAGTTGGAATCTACTTAGACTTTGCAAAATACAGAGGAAGTAGGATAAAAAAAAAAAATTCCTATAGAATAAGGAGATCAACAATCTCTAGTGACTATATTGTATACCTCAAGAGTCTGATTTTAATGTCGGACCTAAGGATGATCCAAATTGTTTTACTCATAAGGAAGGCATTGATTATCATGAAACATTCTCTCTAGTGTCTAAGAATGGTACAATAAGAAAATCATAGCATTAGTAGCTCTTTTTGATCTAGAGCTACATCAAATGGATGTGAGAACAACTTTCCTGAATAAGGATCTTAAATAAGAGGTTTACATGAAACAACCAAAATGTTTTATAAATAACAGTCAGAATGCTTGCAAATTAAAGATTTCTATTTATGGGCTATGACAGATCTCTCATCGGTGGTATACTTTTTACAAGGTTATTGCTTCATTATTTATTGAAAACCTTGTTAATTAGTATAAATAATTTAAGGTTAGTGGGACTAAAGTAATCTTTCTAGACCTATATGTAGATATTATTTTAGCAAGTAGTGATTCAGGTTTGCTACATGAAATTTTTTTCACAAAACTTTAAAATGAAGGATTTGGGTGAAACCTCATATGTCTTTTGACATAGAGATTCACTGAGACATAAAGAACATTAACATAATTGTCTTGGAAGGCCTACATTGAAAACGTTTTGGGAAGATTTAGAATGAAGGATTTTGCACCTTCAGTAGCAATTAAAAGTGACCAATTCAATACAGATTTGAAAATTAAATTGACTTCTAAGTGTGTGTGTGCATAAAGTGTTAACAAAATAATAACATTGTGGAATTTAAATAACACAAGAATTTTTTATTAACGAAGTGGAAAACTCAATATGAGAAAAACCACTCCGGGGCAGCGAAACCCAGGATATACACTATTCAAAAGACAAGACTAGTTACAAAGTAGTAGCACTCACATATCCCTGATGCAGTGGTCGTACCTTGCACTCTAACGTGTAACCCAACACGAACGCCTCCCAACCAGGTCTCCTACCTGAAGGAGTCTTCAGTAAAATCATTTACCTTAGGGGCAACCCCTAAGATAGAGTTCAGATTAAGCGCAGCAATAGCACACACATCAACAGCTTTAGAGAGATCAACTCAGCTCAATAATCTCACAATATAGCTCTCTAAGCACTAATGGAATTCAATACTGAATTCTTGCTGTTCTCAAGCCTAGGGACCTCTATTTATAGGCTCAGGGATCAAATGAGCGTCTGGCTTGATAAAACATAGGCGATTTCCGGATGGATAACTGTGCGATCAATTTCTCAAGAATTTCGCTGAAATTCTTTCCTGTTTTTTAGCCGCGTCCAGAAGTTGGTGCCCTGTCGTCCAGACGGTCGCACTTCCACTGCAAGCAATTTCCATATAAAGGCTTTGTGCGTCCGGACTAGGGGGATGATCTTCTGGACGATTGATTTGATGCACGCAATTTCCATATCTGATGCACGCACGTCCGGACCATGCTGACTGGCGTCCGAACGTCTGGATTTTGAATGTGATACTTGCCTTATGGATGAGTGCGTTCGGACGGTTGCAGCGATTTTTCCATATCTGTGTTTTGGAAAGAAATCTTGAAGCTTGGTCGAACACTGAGAGTTGTCCGGACATGTTGCTGAAACGTCCGAATGGATGCAAGCTGGAGCAGTTCGAAACTTCTCGACACTGGGGAAGGTTCGGACGGGAAGTTCTTGACATCCAGACGGATGATGCTTTGAACAGATGGGCGTCTGGACGATATGACACGTCATTTGGATGGCTGACAGGGAATTGAATTTTCTACCTTGTAAACTGTGCAGAATCTTCTAGAAGCACTTCTGAATAGCAGAATCCCTATTAAAAAGCATCTTTACAAAGAAGTGATTTTGTCCAACAGAATGTGGCCAATTACAAACTAACAAGATTAATGTCCCAAAATGTATTGGAACAAGGGTAGATGAAAAGTTTTTTTGTAAGTGGAATCTTAGTTCAGAGAAAAACCACTTCGGGGCAGCCAAACCCAGGGTATCCACTATTCAGAAGACAAAGCTAGTTACAAAACAGTAGTACTCACATACCCTTATGCAGTAGTCGTACCATGATCGCCTCGATTGGACCTACATGCCCATGGAACTTCGTGCCAAACGAACGAGCGAAAAACCCTGATTTGGGGCTAACGGTCAGGATCGGACCCCACTGCCAAAAAACAGTAGCGTTTATGCAGTCTCGGATTGGCATAAAATTTTGCCACGGTGTAGATATTATCAGCGGGGATGTCCCCAAAATTTTTTGATCCGTTCTGTGACCGTTTGCTCCAAATCTGGCATTCCGGACTTTCCAAAAAAAGTTGGCCTTTTGAACCGAACATTGGGGGTCGGGGGCTGGAAAACGAACTCCAAATGACAAGTTCTGCGTGTCCACATGATTGCCTCGACTGGACCTACATGCCTTTTGAATTTCGTACCGAACAGACGAGTGAAAAACCCTGATTTGGGGCAAGCGGTCACTCTAACGTGTAACCCAACACGAACGCCTCCCAACCAAGTCACCTACTTGAAGGGTCTTCATTGGAAGACTTTACCTTATGGCTCCTCCATAAGATAGACTTCACACCTGATCAAATCACACACTGGCAACAGCTAAAGAGCTAGTAGATCTTCAAATCTCCCTAAACACCCTCTCTAAGCTATAGAGAATTCAATACCGAATTCTGTACATTGTACATGCCTAGAGGCCTCTATATATAGGCTATAGAAGACCTAAATCAAGTCTGAATCGATTTTCTCTAGGTGGCATTCGGACGATAGCTGAGGGCATCCAGACGGCCAACTGTGCAACCGACTTTCTAAATTCCCTGAAATTCTTTCCTGAATAGAGCCACGTACGAACGGTGGTGCCCTAGCGTCCAGGCGGTTGCACTTTAGCTGCACGTAATTTCCATAATAAGGATTGGCATCCAGACGGTATTGCCACATCGTCCGGATGGATGCACTTGAACGCTGGATTCTTCTGGAACTCTGAAGAGCGTCCGGACCCATTGTAGCGACGTCTGAACAGATGCAAGCTTAAACAATTCAAAGCTTCTGGAAACTGATGGGAGTCTGGACGAAATAACCAAATCTTTCGAACGGATGTTGCTTAACTGAAGAGCATCCGGACGGTTGACAGGGACGTCCGGACGGATGCAAGGGATTCAACTTCTCTGTCTTGTAATCCGCACAGAGTCTTCTTGAAGCACATAACCGACATGTAGACTCTGAATAAAAACAGCATCCCTGATTTAAAAAGCAACATTACATAGAAGTGATTTTGTCTAACATAATGCAGCCAATCACAAACTAACAATAAGCATCTGCATTATGCAACCTACTGCATTGGACTGACAGTAAGAATACTGGGTCAATATAGTGTTGCAAATAAAGTCGTACAGTATAAGCAAGGAACCAAGAAGTACAACTTAACCTAGAGATACACTTACCATTTGGAGATGGTTGGTTATTCAGTTCTGAATTTGCGAATTGTGTAGATAGTAGAAAGTCAACTTCGAGATTTATTTTCTTATTAAGGGATATATTCTGGAGATGCAATAAGCAAACTATAATTGCTACGTCTACCAAGAAAGCTGAAATTCTTGCATGCTATGAACTCATTAAATAGGCATAATGGATGAGACATTTTGTTGAAAGTCTCAATATGTCGATTTTATAGTTTGACCATAAAGATACTCTCCGGTAATTCTATTATAATTTTTTCTTTTATAAGAATAAAGAATAAAAGCATAAGTAAATCGACATTAAGTATCTCAGTACGAGAGATAACATTAAGAGACATAAAGAGTCTATTGAGCATATAAGTGTTGAATTAATGATTGCGGATCCCATGACTAAAAGTTTACTGGTAAAGAAAGTATAAAGTCATGTGGAGTATATGAGACTTAATAATTCAATTTTTGCTTAGTTTGTCTCTTTTTGGTCTATAGACATGAAGTTATTATAAAAAAGATTTTGTGCACATTTGTTATTTTCTCCATGAGGATAAATAAAGTTGGATCTGAATAACTTATAGGAAGTTCATTCATAAAGCTTGACTATCCATAAAGTACTCATGTAAGGAATGTTTTACATTCTGATACATGGAAGGGATGACCTACTTTATAATGGTTTTACCGCCATGATTCATATGAAACATTTTTGAGTGGGAGGATTCCATAAGTGACTGGCCAAACTAAAGAACCTAATACCATAAGGTCATGTGTCATAAAGGCCAAGTGGGAGAATGTAAGATATTATCTCTATATATGGCCTGTATGCCACATATACGGTATTTATTATATTTTAATTAATAAATATAATATACGGTATTACGGTTATGGTAATTTTTATTAATTTAAATTACCGTAATGGAATCGTTTAATTGATTTTAAAATCAATTAATAATATTGTTTCCTTAATGGGAGGAACGGTACGGTATTTAACATATTTGAGCATAATATGTATATTTGATCTAACAAAAGTATCAATTAAATGATTAAATTTACCTCTTTCTATATCTCTGTCTTTTTGGACAAATAGTGATTTGACATAGAATAAGAGAAAATGTCCATAATTCGAACTTTGTCTCCGTCATTCACCTCCTATTTCAATTAAGTATTTGAGTGTTACAATCCTCTCTTGATTTGGGAAAATACATATCTGTTAAGAGTAGTAACTATCTTATTTCTTTCCATGTAATCATTATTCTCTTTTTTTCCTTGTTAGTCATTGTTTCCACGTTAAGTAGTATAAGTCAATTTTAGTCATTAGTACGTAATATAAAGTATGTATTTTCTTAAGAGTATTTCCATAAGAGTCACTTGATTAATAACTCATTCCCAAACTCTCCTTAGGGACGTTGTAATAGCTCCTACATTTAAAGGTTGTAATGTCGCTACAAAAATTTTGCTCATTAGCATCGACTCTTAGTGGACGCTAAAAGTCCAAAAGTCGACGCTAATGAGCATTAGCGTCGACTTTTGGACCCTAATAAGTCGACGCTGATGATCATTAGCGTTGACTTAAGGGTCGACGCTGATGATACACTATTAGCGTCGACATATGTCGACGCTAATGCTATATGTAGTCGACTCTAAAACATGTAACACATGTATCACAAGTCGACGCTGATAGGTATACTATTAGTGTCGACACCTTGGTTGACACTAATAGTCTATCATCAACGTCGACACTTGTGGACGCTAATACCCTAAAAATATTTATAAAAAAAAAATAATTAATAGGCTATTAGCGTCGATTGGGTCGACACTAATAGCCTAAAAATTATAATATATATATATATATATATATATATATATATATATATATTTTATAATAGGCCATTAGCGTCAACATAGTTGGCACTAATACCTTAAATTTTTTTAAAAAAAATATATTTTTTTAATGATATTAGACTGGGTCGACGCTAATACCCTAAAAATTAAGATATATATATATATATAATATGCAAACCATCATCAGAAGGAAATCTAGTACAATAGTACCCTCACAATCACACAGGTGCACATTACTCCCTAAATAAGACATTAAAAAACAAATAGTCCCCACAATTACCATACACCAGTACTAAACCAACCCAAAACACATGTATCCACTTAGGAAGAACCAGACATGTCACAACCAGGCCTTTCCTAAAGCTGATCATCATCCTGCCAAACAATGTGTCTCAGCTTATCAATCCCACTTTCACCCAACATCATAAGCTTCTCAAACAGGGATGACAAAGTTGGCATTATTCTTTAAAATCTAACTTGGTATTACTCTTTTCAAATCTACCCCAATAAGATAATTACAATAGAACATCTACATTTCATTTTTCTATAATTTTCAGCAGAACATTCCAAAGAGTTATGGCAAACAGTATGAAAACTAGCAACATAAACAAGCATCTGTTATTGAACTCCCATAGAAGAGAGTGATGGAAACAAACCCTTTGTCCTCATGTCCCACTACTCCTCGTGCTCATGCTTTCTCTTCCATATCTCTTTTGTTTCTTCTTCATCCTTCTTCAATCTACCTTCCTCTTCTAATATCTACATGATCATTAGAATATGAAGCCAAAAATGAAAACAGTCAATAGAAACAAGGAAATAACAGAGCTTTCAGCATACCCTCATCTGCATTTTTCACCTTCGCCATTCTTGTTGTGTTAATATGTCTCGAACCTTCAATTTCAGCTCCTGCTGGAACTCCTCTTACTGTTCATACATATGCTCATATGTTCCCTTAAATACACCAAAGAGCATAAATTAATAGGTCATGTCAGAAGCCTTGGATTAGGAAGAGCAATATATTGAGGAAAATATTACTGCCTAATGTCAGGAGCGACCACCCCTCTTCCCTACCAATATATATACAAAAAACCCACCACAACCAATTAGAGGGCTTAAAAGAAAAGGCACCAAGACAAAACAATAAATTATAATACATTAACAATCATTAAGTTAAAAACATAGTAAAAACACCCAGCATGCTAAGAATGACTAGTAGTGGAAAGAAAATGGACCTCCTATATCCCAGTCAACTCATCCATAGTTACTTTAAAGCCAAAAGGTTGTATGTATTGACCTACAAAAATAGCTTAAATGACATCTCCTCCCCCTATTAAACAAGGTAAATGGTGAACCCATAGATTCAAGACCCACTGGCTGCTTGTATAACTTACCAATAAAAAATAATTACTAGAATAAAAAAATTAACCAAAAAGAGTTCACATGTTAATGTGTGAAAAGTTAAGATAGAGATGACAAATGTGACGTCTTTAAAAATTTAGCATGCAGGCCCAAAAGCTCTTCCAAGTAAGTAAAACACTGGTTTTTGGTGGCACTAGAATATCATAGCATGCATTATGAACCATTCATTAGGCTCATGATATAGATAATATGCAAAAAACAACAAACTTGTAATAGCTCTAGTATGAGGTCAACAACATTATTCATGATACTAAAGGAATATGGGTTGTCCCTGAGTTGTTTGGGACAGCTTAGCTAGTGGCGATTATTAATTTCTTTAAATTAGTGGAAGCTCTAATTTACATAGTTAAGCACCTAATCAGTGTAACTACAGTTTTTAGCTGCTTTTAAATTTTATGAGTTGAGTAGCACATTACTTTCGATATCCTGTATTCGATTTCAAAGTAAGAAGCACCCTTACCTTCAGGAATGTCACACGCAACAATAGCAATTTCAGCAAGAACCCAGTGGAGGAAGTTTGGCACCCTATCATATTCAGCTCTACAATGCTACGCTAAATGCTTTCGTAAAATCACAAACCAACACATAAAAAGAGAAGAGGAAAAAAGACAGATAAGCAGATAACTGGGGGATACGTACAGTAAAAAGTAGACTAACATATATCACTTGCTTGTGACAACCCCAAGATTGGCTGCTAGGGATTGAATAATAAGAGCAGCACAAGAAGCCAGTAATATGATCCAAAGTAGCTGAGAAAAAGTAGTAATAAAAATAATAAATGATAAATAACAGAACATTGAGAAATAAAACAATTAGATAGATGCACACATACACAAATAGAGTGAGACAGAGACAGAGACAGAGACAGAGAGGGAGAGAGAATTCCCCAAGGAAGAGTATATATTCTGTGAATTTTACAAAACAAAATGTATGTAAAGCTATAAAAGTGAATACCCAATAAAGCAGGCAGGCATGCCTCAATTAGGTACCATGATTTACACGAGTACATCCTAGAGAAACTTCCAATGTGCGGAATTGATTTTCAAAATGAGTCCATCTAGGATCTCCAATGAGGCATATATCAGCTACAACAAATGTATCGCCATTAATTCCATGTCCTCATGTTTTGGGTTCACAGGGAAGATATGGACAAAAAGCCCTATAGCAAGATAGCTATCATACTTTTTAATGAATTGCATTTTTAAGGTGGAAATCCTAGAATGAAGGAGTTCCAAAGTTTACTTGTCATGCCACTTCTAACAGGGGGTATTTCACGACGCCAGTCACCTCTTATTCGGAAACACAAAATTCTACTAAAATTCAAAGGGAAATCAACTGCATCAAAATATGACATACGTATCTCATACTTGAATTTTGCTCTGAGTAAAGCAAATTACAAGTATGTTTGTTAGCCCATAATTTATGATGGCATGTATGGAGATGAGAAATTACAATCTTACAAAATCTCATAAAATACAGCTTCTAATCCACATGAAAAATCTCAAACCAAACTTCTGGTACATAAAAGCTTTTAAAGTTCCATTTTTTTTTTTTTGGAAGCAGAATGTTTGGTTACAACACTGGAATAACATAACAAAACTACTACTCACCAATTATATCATCAGAAAAAAGAAGGCACCAAAATTACAATAGCTGACCAAACAAAATCTCATAAAATACAGCTTCTAATCAACATGAAAGTAATGCATTCAAATTCAAGCATGTTAAGAAAAGAACACCAAATTTTCAAGAACTTAACAAATACTGACAGATCAACTTAATAGGTGCAATTTTTGGAATATCAAAAACCTAAATCCATAGATTCCAGCTTACCCAGGCCGATTCAACATAAACCAAATTAAAGAGGGAAAAAAGCAACCACACTATTTTGAACATATCATCACCAATATGATGGTGAACGCGAGGATCCTCAAAGCCAACAGCTAACTCGAGAAAAAGCTTTTTAGAGACCTAAAATAAAAGAAACCAAGACAATCATCCAAATTCAAGCATGTTAAGAAAAGAACACCAAATTTTTCGAACTTAACAAATACTCACAGATCAACTTAATACGTGCAATACTTGGAATATCAAAAACCTAAATCCATAGATTCCAGCTTACCCAGGCCGATTCAACATAAACCAAATTAAAGAGGGAAAAAAGCAACCACACTATTTTGAACATATCATCACCAATATGATGGTGAACGCGAGGATCCTCAAAGCCAACAGCTAACTTGAGAAAAAACTTTTTAGAGACCTAAAATAAAAGAAACCAAGACAATCAGGTCATTAACTCACCAAAAGAAAAAAAGTATTTTGACATTGGAAAATCTCAAGTAAGAGCTTACTGGAGCACCAATCACAATCTGATGTCTAGCGTTAGTCCTCAAATTATTATTATTATTTTTTTTTTATGAATAATCCACAACCTTTGTTCAAGGAAAATAGATTTTTCAAGAGTTAAAATTTATCAAGCATGACTTAATTAGATGCTCCTTACGCATCTGGGTCCTATTGGGTGAAATTATGAGAAATAGTTAATGTAGCTTAACTTTCATACTCTGGAAGCAGATCAATTCCAGAAACACCACCAAACAAATTTGGGAGTGCTTTTCAATTAGCCTAAGTGAAGCAACCATGCATGATTATTGTTGCATTTTATTGGAAGGTGATATTTCTGATGTCATTAGTTGAACTACAGGAGGTTACTTCCAAATCTTCAAATTCAGGAGTATATAAACACCAGCAAAAAAGAGGGCTTTAATGTTATACAACACTTTTTTTTTCTGTTCTAATCTTCGTCTGTTATTCCCTAGTTTTAGTTGTCATCATTATTGTCTTTTTCTTCAAGAAAGTCATTTTATCCTTTCTACCAATGTTTTTCTTTCAATAGATTTCTTTTCCCATTAAAGGTACTAATAAAAATGGGAGACCCATACCACAATTGGTCATGGTGCATTAGTACTTGGGAAATTCAACATTACTATAATTCCTCAGTGCTGATACTCCAAAAATGAAGCCTTCATCAATGGAAAGTTGAAACAATTAAAGAAAATTTCAAATACAAACCACAATTAGCCACAAAACATCATCAGAGGTTCCCTTATATATAAAAACTGATAAAAAAAAAACCCAATAAAAGAGTGCAAAAAGAATCTCTAAGTCAAACAGTAACCAAATAATGAACCTATTCCATTGAATTCTACAAAGCAATTGCACCCAATAGTAATAAGAGGAAAAAATGAAACTTCGAAAAGCAATTATATTTCAAAAAAACATACAAAACTCAATGTTATTAGCAAATCATTTAGCAACCCATTTGCATTTGAATTGAAATCCAACCTTCAGACAGGCGAACAAACACAAAGAAAGCAAAGGAAAAGAGAGTACTGTCAAGATAGCTAGCAAGAGAGGTGGAGAACAAGACATCTTCAGGGCCAGCCCACGGACATGGAGATCACTTTTTCTCGTTCACTTCAACAAACACCCAACAGTCCCTCCACAGCCTCCTCAATTTGCATTGGCTTCCCAACCACCCCTCCGAA
>JAJPGS010001540.1:1247500-1475000 GCA_028654335.1 Alnus rubra | reverse complement strand
ATTTTTCTAGGAATTCTAGGGCTTCTAAGATTTGTTTTCTCCCTATAAATAGACCTCTAAGGCTCAAGAAAAAGGGGAGAAGCTAGAGACCAAACATACTCTTTTCCTTTTAGTTTAGTTTTTCTTTAGGGTAGGTTTTTATTTTCAATAGCCATGTGTAGCTAATTTTTTAACTAAGGTTGAGGATGAAGCCTCACCATTGAAGAGCAACAATATTTTCATGTAAGTTTATACTATCCGATTTTATTTGGTTTAATTTTTCCAATGTTTTACTTCTTTTCAATTTGTGGAATGATTCTTGGATATCTTTTGTGATTCAAGGATACATTTGATGATTTGAGATAATTTCACATAATTGATTGCTTGGGTTTTTATTTATCAAAACGTTGGATATTCATTGTGTTTCGTTCTACGGATACATTTGATGATTTGGTTAAAACTGGATATCTTTTGTGATTTGTGCAAAGAACGGATTCATTGAATGATTTAATGATTTTTTGAAGCATAGTAAAGCATACATAAGATTTGTATGGTGAGAACTTCGGATGTGTATTGATGAACATGATAATATGTTGCTATGATTTGGTGGGTGTGGATTCCAAAACCTTAGTACCTTTTCTTTTCTTTTATTTTACTTTTTTTTAGTTTATATTTTCTTTATTTATCAAAATCTATTAATTTTTGGAACTAGGTTAAGATTTAATTAATTTAGTCATAAATTTGTTTTCAAGAACACAATTCCCTGTGGGATCGACCTCGCACTTGTAAAACCCTTTATTACAAACGATTCGTGCACTTGCGAGTACAATTAAAATTCACATCAATATTCATAAACTCTCAATCATATCTAAGCAAAGTAGATTAATGCATAAAGAATTGAGATATCAGGTGAAAACACATGCAATATCTGATATGCCAAGAAAAGGAAAAGATCCTGCAATTGCTCCATTTTTTTAAAGGGATAATTGCACCGTTGGTCCCTGTGGTATGCCATAATTATTTTTCACTCCCTATGGTTTAAAAAGTGCATGGGAGGTCCTTGTGGTATGCAATAATTACAAATCGATCCCTGGCGTCAAATTCTTTTAAATTTTTTAACAGATTCTGTCAAATGCCACATCAGCGACATGTGTCACCAATAAGATGGCGACACGTGTCCATCTTAATAAAAAAATATAAATTTATTAAAAAATAAATAAAAATACTTATTTTTTTTTAAAAAAAAAAAATTAAAATTCAATAAAAAAAAGAAAAAGAAAAGAAGTTGAAAGGGTGGCTGGGCCACCCCTTTGGGGGTGGCCTGGCCGCCCCCAGCCACTAGGGTGGCCGCAGGGGGTGGCCCGAGAGGCCACCCTGAGGCAACCCTCATTATTTTTCCTTATCATTTGATCTTATTTCTTTTTGTTTTAGTTGTGATTTTCAGGACAATGTTTGCCGTTCAAGTTTGGGGGGAATGTTCTCTTGCAGTGTGCCCAGCTTGCATCACCCACTTCGGTAGTGTATCTCTCGCCATATTGGGGACAATGTGTCATTTTAGTTTGGGGGTAGGATAGACATGTCTGTTTGTTATCATTTATTGTTTTTGTTGACATTTTGTGTTTATTCACCAAAAAAAAAAAAAAAAAAACTTTTATTGTTAGTTGAGCATGGTTACATTTTACTATGGTTTGCATATCATTTGTTTGTCTAACATGTTGAATTTTGCATGTCATTAAAATCTGAAATCTTTTGACTCATCTGTTGGATTATAGAGACTTGACATGTTTAAATCATTTATCACAAGCACGGTAGCATAGGATCTGTGAGGCATGAAATTTGATTTGAGAATGTGTGTCTTGAGACTTGTAGGATGACTTGTTGATGAAACCTTGGCTTATTATAAAAAATAAAATAAAAATTAAAAATTGGCTTAAAATAGTATCACCAATTTGAGTTCTCATTGAGTAACCGGGCCTCTTGCCTCACTAAGCATTAGGTGTTCGTGTAAAATGATGAGAATTTTAGGATTGGTTGTTTGTTTGGCTAGTTTGACTTCGTAGCCTTTTCGACTTGAGTAAGTAAGACCCTAGGGATGTTTTACATCTAGTGCCCTAAAACCACCTGGTTTGGGAGTCACTGGCCCAACACTCGTTACATAGGTCAATTAGAAAGTTTAAGGGAGTCAAGCATTGCACAGCCGACACAAAAATAATGAATAAAAGTAATTGCACATTTAAGCCTTGGTTATATTCATCTGATGGAACTCCTGTGAGTTTTTGGATACACATGTTTTGAGAAAAATTGAAATCTCATGATTCTATGTTATTAACACCTTACACTTTTGAACATGTGCTGTCTAAGTTTTTCAACTATGAGTCGATCGATTTTTGATAACATGATGATGTGATATTCATTTTGTTAAACATGCTCATGATGTGTGAACCAGGTGTTTTAATGCCGATTTTTGCTCAATTGATAATACAGCATTTCAATGTTTGTGGGTATCATTTCTGGCAAACCCTCACGAGACTTCACTTGTCCACTAGGGAGTCCTAGGGGTTTAAAAGGTTTGTTGCATATGCTAAATGCAATCGTTTCTCCCACGAAAGAGGATTTATGTTTCATGCTTTGATTTTGTTTTTCATTTTGTTTTGCTAAGGGACTAGCAAAATGTTAGTTTGGGGGTATTTGATGAGTACCAAATATTGTATATTTGGACCCCTTGATTTACAATAGTTAAACCTTTAGCCTTGATATTTTCTGATGTTTTTGTTAGTTTTTGTGTTTTTGTGTTTTATAGGTCAATAAGAGAGGAATTGCCAAATTTCATGTGGAAATGCTTGGAAATTCGGAAGTCCCGAAAAGTCGATCGATCGAACTCAAAAGTCGATCAATCGAATTTTTCCCGAAGTCGATCGATCGATTTTTCCCAGAACTGACTGTTGTAGAAGCGCGCCAAAACGCCCAATCAGGAGCTTCTCCATGACAAAAGCAGTTCTCCCTCTGATTTTCGCAGCAGAACATGCTGGTTTCGTGACCTTGGTTGTCTCTAGCCATTGAGGAACCCTAGAGGGGGTTAGAGGAGTCATTTTACATGGGTTTCTAACCCTAATTTCCTTCTATAAAGCCATAGCCATGCCTCCTTGTTGGAGGGAGTTCTGAGAGCAGTAGATAGGTTTAATTTTGTGCATTTTGTAGTTTATTTTAGTAGCTCTTTTCTTTAGACCTTTGTCTTTGTAAAGCCTTTCTTCAATTTTCATGTTTGTTCTTCAAGTCTTTGTGGTGTTCTTAGTCATGGGAGGCTAGAACTCTCAACTAAGGTTGAGGATGAAACCTCTCCATTGATGACACTCACACTCTTGTAGTCTTACTTGCACATTTAATGCTTTATCTTTTCCAATGAATGTGGTTGGTGGTAGAAATAGGACATTTAATGTGTTTCAACTGATGGATACATTGTTTTATCGGTTTGAAAGATGATGTCCATTGTGATTTACTCTTTGAATGGATACAATGGATGATTTGATTTCAAATGGGTACTCTTTGTGATTTATCTTTGAGTTGGATTCGTTTAATGGTTCTAAGGTTTATGGTTGAGAAACTTGAATGACACCCTAAGCTTAATGTTCTTTGGGTGTTCAAGTGGAAACCAAGAGGGTGAGTTGTTGGATTTGGTTTGGTGAATTCCTTGGCCTTAGTCCATTTTTACATATTTCACTTCTTCCTCTTTAACTTAGCATTTTTGGTTCATGTTTAACCCTCAAACTCTTGGAACTAGGTTAGAATGAGGTTGATTAAGCAAGACACTGATTTTTGACCATTTCCCTGTGGATTCAACCTGGCACTTGCACACACTATATTGCAAACGATTCGTGCGCTTGCGAGTATATTATAATTTGCACAACAAGTTTTTGGCGTCGTTGCTGGGGAAATCGGTTCAAAAATTTGTTTTTGTTTGGTTGATTTTGTTTTTCTACTAGTTAGATAGATTTTTGTTTCATTTTTCTATTGTTTAGCTTCTGTTCTGTGTTCTAAGTTTCTCTTTTGTTTCTCCCGGATTTGTTTCTACAGTTGCTACAGCTTTTTGAGTGCCCTGTAAAGTTGATCGATCGATCTTTTTTTCTGCACACAGCAGCAGCTCGAAATCAGGTAAGTATTCTTTTCTCTAGTTTATTTTGTTCATATTTTGTTTCTGTTTTACATTATTTTACTGTTTGTCTGATTTCTTTTAGTTTATTTTAGTTTAATTAATTTTTTTGTGTAGTTTTATGCTTCATATTACTGTCTATTAGTTTTTGATTTGTGCCAAAAAAAAAAAAAAAGGGGAGAATTTCTATTCTGTTTCTGTTTCTGTTCCTGGTCTTACAAAGTTTCAAAGATTCGATCGATCGAACAAGGATTCGATTGATCGACAATCGATCGATCAACCAGTACATCCGATCGATCGACTTCAACACAGGA
This sequence comes from Alnus rubra, assembly GCA_028654335.1. Lineage (NCBI taxonomy): Eukaryota > Viridiplantae > Streptophyta > Magnoliopsida > Fagales > Betulaceae > Alnus > Alnus rubra. Next base: position 1,470,560 of record JAJPGS010001540.1, on the reverse strand, counting down.
GGCAGTTCTTGGATAAGTTCAGTAGCATAAATTTTCGCCAAAACATTTTTTTGTCCAATCTTGTAAGTTTTAATTTTTGCCCTTGTTGCTACCTTTGTGTCATTATATGCATTTGTGTTAGTCTTCATTTTTCTTAATTTGTTTGTGCTTTTTTTCTTTTAATCTTTGAAAAAAAAAAAAAATTTGCCAGTGTGGGTTTACTTAACTATCTAAAGGGCAATATCAACGTGAATTCTGGCAAGGAAAGGTCTTGGGATTTAAGTGTGTCCGGTGTGACCCCCCTCACCTACCTGGGAACTAACCTAGATTGTACCTCGGAGAATTTTGTCCCCCATTTGCAATTTCTTCTCTTTATTTATTTTGTTTGTCTTTTTCGTTAAATAATTGTTCGTACGTTGGTGTATGCTTGGTAGAAGATCTTTGAATCTAGACTTGACATCTTTAGATCCCGAGATTGAAAAAACTCTTAGGAGAAGGCTTAGAAATTCTGTTGAGATGGGAGATAACATGCAAGAGGGTGAGAATGAGTGGAATCGGGGAGAAAATGTTGATCATACTAGGACAGTTAGGGATTTGTTTGCACCCGTTGCAACAAATTCTCCTTCATGTATAGTGTTACCCCCAACAAATGCCACTCACTTTGACCTTAAGCCCCATGTCATCCAACTCCTACCCGCATTCCATGTCTTGGACCTCGAAAATCCTTATAGCCATGTGAAGAAATTCAAAGACATCTGTACCACCTTCAAATTTCAAAATTTTTCTGAAGAGTCTGTGCATCTTAGGCTATTTCCTTTCTCACTCCATGATAGAGCCAAGGCATGGTTGGATTCAAACATGCCTGGTCCCATCACTTCTTTGGAGAACGTGCTGAACAAGTTCTACAACAAATTCTTCCCCTTGTCAAAAGTAAATGAGTGTAGGAAGGAAATAAGCTCATTTACTTAAGAAGAAGATGAGAAATTTTCTGAGAGTTGGGAGAGATTTCAAGATATGTTGATTAAGTGCCCTCCACATGGATACGAGAAAGGGAGACTCGTGCAATTTTCCTATCAAGGATTAACTCAATCCAACCGTAGCATGATCGAGTCGATGAACGGAGGCGCATTTCTGAGTTTGACGGGAGAGGAGGCGTATAGGACCTTAGATCAGTTGTCCGACAATTCCCAGCAGTGGGATTTTTCAAGCTGTCGAGATAAAGCTGCTCGCATCCAAAAGAAGGGAGGCATATATGAGGTGAAAGAAGATGTTGAGTTGAAGATGAAGATAGATACTCTCACGAAGAAGGTCGAAGCTCTAGTTGTAAGCAAATCCATCAGTGCTGCCAACCCATTCCACGTTGATTGATGTTCCATCTGTGCTAGTCCCATGCACTTAGCATGGACTTGCCCATCTTTGCTAGCTTTTGTCGAGTCACCAATGGAGCAAGTGAACGCTTTCAACGACTATAAGGAGCAAGCCAATGGACCCTTTTCCAAGACCTACAATCCAGGGTGGCGAAACCACCCTAATTTCTCATGGAAGCAAAACCAGCCTATGACTCAAGGGGGAGTTCCTCACCAATCCCACACTCAATACCCCCTTGGATTTCATCAGCCGGTTCACCAACAGAGTCGTCCTACCCAGCTAGCACCATCATATCAAACCCCTACTCAAGCCCCTGCCTCTTCTTCACAATCCACTTTGGAAGACACTTTCAAGGCCTTCATATAGCTTATAAGGCAATCCATCAATGATGTGAAGAATGCTACCATGGTGAACACTCAAGCTATTGGCAAGATGGAGACCCAGATCGGGCAAATTGCTAGTCACTTGGGGGAGAGAGAGAAGGGAAAGCTCCCATGAGGGACGTTCATCAAATGCAGTGCATGGGCAGGAGCATGTGCAAGCCGTTGTCACACTTAGGTCAGGGAAACAAGTAGACAACCAAATTGTTCACCCTGAGGAGAACCCTGCTGCACAAGAAGGACAAGGAAGCAGGAGCACAGAGAAGAGAGATGCCGAGCCATCTACATTAGCTCCGACCACAGAGACTCCTTCTAGGTTGTTTATACCTAAGGCGCCATACCATGACAGACTTTTCACGCCCAAGAAAGGAGGAAAGTTCGAGGACATTCTGGAGGTGTTCAAGCAAGTGCAGATCAACATCCCGTTCTTGGATGCCATCCAGCAAGTGCCGTCTTATGCCAAGTTCTTGAAGGACTTGATCACCGTCAAGCGGAAAACCAATGTCCCGAAAAAAGTTTGTTTGATTGAGCAAGTCAGCTCAATCCTCCAATGTAGGCTGCCTATCAAGTACAAGGACCCTGGATGTCCTACTATCTCTTGCACGATAGGAGTCAGCCACATTGAGAAGGCTCTGCTTGACCTTGGAGCCAGTGTCAATCTCCTACCCTATTCATTTTACCTGCAATTAGGTTTAAGAGAATTGAAGCCCACCTCCATGACACTACAGTTGGCTGATAGGTCAGTAAGATACCACGGGGAATTGTGGAGGATGTTTTGATCAAGGTCGACAAGTTTTATTTCCCCGTAGATTTTATAGTGCTAGATACAGAGCCGGTACAGAACGTTGGAGTTCAAATACCGGTGATCCTCGGGCGACCATTCTTAGCTACGGCTAACGCCCTGATCAACTATAGGACGGGGGTAATGAAGATCTCCTTTGGCAATATGACAGTGGAGCTTGAAAATTGAAATTGACTTCTAAAAATAAAGTTTGTGCAACAAGTGTCAACAAAAATTAAGTACAGCGGAAAGTAAAAGACACATATTTTTGTTGATGAAGTGGAAACTCAATCAAGAGAAAAACCACTTCGGGGCAGCCAAACCCAGGAATTCCACTATTTAGAAGACGAAGCTAGATATAAGATAGTAACACTCACATGTACCGATGCAGTGGTCGTACCTTGCTCTCTGACGTGTAACCCAATACGAACGCTTCCCAACCAGGTCTCCTACCTAAAGGGGTCTTCAATGGAATTCCTTACCTTAGAGCCGACCTCTAAGATAGACTTCAGTTGTAGCGTAGCACACTTGAAACGGCTTCAGAGGGATTTTGAACTTCTCTGAGCTCTTGTGGAATTCAATACCGAATTCTTGCATTTCTCAATGCCCAGGGGCTTCTATTTATAGGCTGAGGTGCAGAATGGGAGACTACTGTAATATGTACGGACGCCATCCGGACGGACAACTGTGCGACTGGATTTTCTAAAAATTTCGCTGAAAATCTTTCCTGTTTAAGAGCCGTTTCTGGACAATGAGACACTGACGTCCGGACGGTCTCACGTCCGCTGCAAGTAATTTCCATATAAGGTTTAGTGCGTCCGGACCAAGGGGGATGAACGTCCGGACGGCAATTCTTCAACATGTAATTTCCATATCTGCTATGCGTGCGTCCGGACCAAGAGAGGCAGACTTCAGGACGGTTGAAGTCGAATCGGCAATTTCCTTAACTGATGAGCGCGCGTCCGGACGGTGACAATTGAATTGCGATTCTTGCCTTATTTATGATCGCGTCTGGACGGGAAACCACATCGTCCTGACGTTTGAAGTCGATCTTCCCATATAGTGAACTTGGAAAGAATCTGAAGCTGATCGATCACTGATGGACGTCCGGACGGGCTGCTGAGAGGTTCGAACGGATGCAAGCTGGAACAGAAGCTTCTCGACATAGTGTTGGGTCCGGACGGATGATGCTGGTCTGTCTGGCGTCCGGTCTTGATGAACATGTCGTCCTAACGGATGGAACAGTGGACAGATGGGCGTCCAGACGGGATGACACTTCGTCCGGACGGCTAACAGGGAATCTGAAATCTTTTATCTTTTTCACAGTGCAGAGTCTTCTAAAAATGCTCTGACAAGTTGAATCCCTTTTTACAGCATCTTTACACATAAGTGATTTTGTCCAAACATAGAATGGGGCCAAAATACTAACAAACTCCCCATTTGGCCATTCTAGAACAAAAATCACTTGACCGGTTTGAAAATACAATCCCGGTCCAAAAATTAAAATTACTCCCCCTTTTTGTCACAAAGGGACAAAAGGTAAAACAGAGTAATAAAAACCAACTGTCATAAAAATTACTCCCCCTAACGGTCTCAGAAGGACCCGGGTAAATAGAGTAATATTAGGTTAAGTTTTTAATAACAGAAAATAACAAAATGTCTCAAAATAACAAAAAAAATCAAACAGAGGGAAATCAAACATCCTCTGGCATGTGTACAATCTGAGCTACAACATCCTCATCATCACTGCTGTCCGGATGATGGACTCGAAGGCACTTCTGAAGGTCCAAATGGGTCTGCTCCACCCGCTTGTTGATGGACCGCACTTCGAGCTGCAAGGAGGAGATGGACTGCTGCATGGTGGACATTCCTCCCTGAATGGCAGCTAAGTCCTCCATGATCTGAGAATAATTAGCCTCTGGCTCAGATGGCGGGACGGTATGAGAGGATGAAGCCATGTCTGGAAAGGCAACATGCATAGCAGCAGGCATGTCATCATCAGAATCCTCTCGTCGCAGCTGCGCATTCGAATTCATCAATGTCTGTTTGCTGAGGGGCTACTAGATCTTCATCCTCGGCCCTCCATTGACATTGATACTCGACTCAAGGATGATCTGAGTGATTAGACAGCCGAAGGGGAGACAGGTATTGCTTTCATCACGAGCCTCGAGCATGACTCCCATAATATGCTTGCAAAGATAGAAAGGCAAGCGAAGATGAACAGCATAAACAAACTGTGCCCTCTTCAGTATCAGATCACTGCGCCTGGCAACTGGCCAGAGATTGTGCGGAACAATTTTGGCCAACATACGATGAGCCGGAGCTAGTGCACCAATCCTGATATTAGTCGGACGCCCCTCACCCTGTGGAACGACATGGAAGAACTCTTGGAGATCGTCCATAGATGGAGGAAGCACCACCTCATTGTAAGGACTGGCAGGCAGATCAAGGACTGGTACTCCGAGGAACCAACTGATGGTCTGGGGATCTACAGTGATGATGTGTCTGTCAACAGTGGACTGCAGTACCATCCCATGCTCATCATCTTGAGCCACCTCAAGGTTGGCATAGAAGAGCCTGACTAGCCTGGTGAGGATGATGCAGGCACAAGTGTAGAGGTAGCCCCAGTGATAGGTTTGGATAGTCTCATAAATGCTATCCAATGGAGGCACCATGATGTCAGCACGAACCACGTTTCGATCAGCAAGGACATTACGGTCCATGATCTTGGCTTGGAAAGCACTCTGCTCTTCTGGCAGACCCGGCGCTGGGAGCTGATGGCAGACACGATTCTGCAAAAGAACCAACAAGAATTTTTGCCAAAAATAATCCAAAAAAATATTCTTGTTAGTGTAATAAAAATTTGGCAGAATAACAGCAGTAACAAGGACTTTTGTAAAAAATTAAAACATAGAATATCACAATTAAGTCCAAAGAATTTCAGCATGGCAGATATCCCAAAAAAAACATTCCAAAAAAAAATCTAACAGTTGCAAAATAAACTGAAAGAAATAAGACAAGAAAAGAAAATACCTGGAATGGGAGTGAGAATGCACACAAAAAAATGAGATCACTCCAAAAACTCAAGAAATCACTCACAAAGTGCCAAATGAAGGATTTTGTGGGGTATGGAAGAGTGAGATCGGCGATCTGGGCTATTTATAGCCTCTGTGGGGTGCCAGTCCAGACGGTGTTTTGATGATGTCCGGACGCGCACTGCCTCGGAAAGGAGCAAAACGGTTACGTACGTCCGGACGAATTAAATTACCCGTCCACCCGAGGATGACAGCTCACGTCCGGACGTGGAACGGATCCCGTCTGGACGACAAAATGCCGTCCGTTTCTGACTCCAAAAAGGGAACCGTCCGAACTGCTGAACTCCACCCGTCTGGACGCTCCACACTGAAACACCAGAAAAACTGAGGAAAATTTTACAAAGATAAAATTTTCTCAAGTCACTTTCAGAAAATGCATGTATAATCAACTGATAACACAATCAGAGAGCATCTCAAAACTAAACAGAGATATAAAAGAGAGTTGTGATTTTAATTAGCACAAATATTTTTCCTGGTCATAGAAAATTCAAATAGACAACTCAACTCACTCAATGCACGTGTGTGTGTAAAGACTCTTTTCCCACAAGGTATGACTTTCAATATTTTGACCAATAGCAACCAGATTTTCTTAGACAGAAGAGAAAATAAATGGAAGATAAGCCAAAAGTCAAACCTTACTAGGGCCTAGCCACCCTCATCTGATACACTCCCCCTGCGATGCAATACCTAAGTGATTTACTTGTACCATGAACGATAACGAAAATGTTTTACTTGCATGTAAAGGGCAACGCATAAAGCAAATGTAGCACATAAGCAGAGAATATATACTGTAGAGCATAGATTTCATACGATTAACTGCTTGTTTTTTATGGTGCTGCAAACTATAGGGAGTGCTAGAGTTTATAGGCTCTAGGTTCAACTAGCATAAGGTCAATTTGGTCATCTTATCAAAAACTTCTTTTCTTATCCAGAATTTCTAGAAACAAAGAGGTCAGAGAAGGAAAGATGTACCTTTAGGGGAGCCCGGGATAGTGCACTTTTTCATCGCTTGAGGAAAAGAAGCTTTTTGCATAAACAAGAAAAACACTTGGCCAATAAAGTCATAAACTCTCAATTATATCTAAGCAGAGTAGATTAATGCTTACAGAATTGAGATATCAGGCAAAAAGACATGCAATATCTAAAAAGCCAAGAGAAAATAAATCTTGCAAACTCTCCCCATTTTATTTTATTTTATTTTTTTTAAAAAAAAACAAGCAATATGGAAATGACATCATATGCAAAGGCAAGATCAAACCTGTGTACGTTCAATGATGCCACTACAGAAAAACAGTCGTTCGACCTACTTTTTCTGTCTTCCCCAAAAAGTACCTGCATAGTTCTTTCAAGAAACATAGGGGGCAAACACAATTGGTTCCTAGATTGCATATAACAATATATCAAGTAAAATGAGCAATCAAACCTGATGCCATAGGATTAGGAATTGAATCCTAGGCATGAACACCTGAAACTGCTAGGTGCATCTGTACCCCCTCATGGGGTAGCTATCCTTTTCGACCCAAGCGTGCCTTCCAGTGGGTGGTTGCTGGCAGGACTGCATCATCCACTCCATCATGTTCTGCATCTAGATAGAAGGCTCACTGGAGTACTGCTCTTCTTTCATCTTCTGAGGCCTTCTAAACTGCTTGGGTTTGCTCTTGTAGGAGCCACTGTGATTGGCTGGTACAAACCGCTACTAAGGCCGCTGATGTTGAGGAGTATGAGACCAAGGGGCTTGATACTAATACCTTGGTGCTTGGTGAGGTGCCTGCTGCCATGGAGTCCGATGCTAAGCCGCATGTCTACTGCCATAATGAGCTTGTCTGGGCACTTCTTTCTTGGCTTTGGCCTTTTGTGCTTTTAGGAGGGAGCACTGAGGATGAACATGCCCACTTAAACCGCAGTGGTGGCATATAGGAGGTATTCTGATGGAATGAGGCTCCTGAGTGCCTGGAACATCATCGTTGACCTTGTCTTTTCCTCTATCTTCAACAGTGGGAGGAGGCTCTGAGACTGTAGGCTTCACAAACGCAGTCTTTAAGGAAGAGGGAGCATCAGAAGAGGAAGCTACATACCCGAGACCAGTCTTGTCAGTTGGGCTCTTCTGGATGGACAACATACGAGTTAGCTTCTCATCACTAACTCTTACTAGCTGGAGCTGCGTCTCTAGCAGCTTTTCCTCGAGCTCTTGTACTTTGAGTAGCAATGAACTCTTCTCGGTCTGCAAACTGTTCAGATCATTCAGGCACCGCTTTCGGCCTTCCCTCAGCTTCTCATACTCTATGTAGAGTGTCTTGTAGGCATCCTTGAGCTCTTCCTCAATATCACTATGCTTTGAATAATATGAGTCTTCTTCCTCAACATGTGGGGCTACAAAGGCCAGAAATTTTTCAGACTCTGGAGCTTCTTCTTTTGACTCATCACTGAGAGTCACATTGTATACTTTCCCCTTTCCCTTTTAAGATTCCCGTAATCAGCCCGGATATGCCCAAAGCCTGAGCATTCAAAACATCGGGGTCCTCTGGGATCTTTCTTATCTTCTTCCTCAGATTCAGCTTCTCTGGGAGATTTCTTAACTCTTTCAGAAAACTTCTTCTTGAACCGATCATCTTTCATCAGTCTTTTAAATTTTTTGGCTAACATAGCTACAGCCTTTTCTTCATCCTCAAAGTCATCTTCAGATGATGCTTCTACCTTTTTCTTGGAAGCCTTTAGAGCAATGGTCTTCAACTTCTTGACCGGGGGCAGAGATAGCTTATATGTTTGAAGAGATCCCACCAGCTCTTTAATCTTCATCTCCTCAAGATCCTTGCTTTCTTCAATGGTGGTCACCTTGATTCTGAAACGCTCAGGTAAAGATCTTAGAATCTTTCAGATGAGTTTTACATCCGAGATAGGTTTCCCAAGACTCACCATGGAGTTCCTCAGGTCAATCATCTTGGAGTAAAACTCTCCAAAGGTCTCTTCTTCCAACATCTTAATTTCTTCAAATCTCGAAATCAACACTTGAAGTTTGGCAGATTTAACAAGTTTCGTGCCTTCATATGTTGTTTCCAAGATTTGCCATGCTTCTTGGGCTTATTCGCAATTTGAGATTTTTGCAAATTCAGATGGAGAAAGTGCCTGGCACAGAGCATGGAGGGCTTTATCATTTGAAAGGCGTGCGTTCTTCTGAGGGACTAGTTCAAGTGTTGTTTCATCTGGTTTAGTCCAACCAGTTTCAACAATACTCCAACAATCAATAGATTTCAGAAAGAAACGCATACGTGCCTTCCAATAGCCGTAGTTCGTACCATCATAGGCAGGAACATAATTAAGAGTTTGAGACATTATGATCAAAAGAAGTCAAAAATAAATAACACCAAGAAATTAATCTTCTCAGAGTGTACCAAGCTCTGATACCATTGAAAATTGAGATTGACTTCTAAAAATAAAGTGTGTACAACAACTGTCAACAAAAATTAAGCACAGCGGAAAGTAAAAGACACACAAATTTTTGTTGACGAAGTGGAAACTCAATCAAGAGAAAAATCACTTTGGGGCAGCCAAACCCAGTGTTAGTATTTTGGCCTCATTCTGTGTTTGCAAGTCAGAAGAATTTAAGTTCCCTGTCAGCCGTCCGGACGATCGAGCCATCCCGTCCGGACGCCCATTTGTCCACTGTTCCATCCGTCCGAACGACGTGTCATCCCGTCCGGATTCTAGACAGACCAGCATCATCCGTCCGGATGAAGTGTTTATTCCGTCTGGACCCCATACTGTATCGAGAAGTTTCTGTGCTAGCTTGCATCCGTCCGGACGTTTCAGCAGCACGTCCGGACGCTTCCCAGTACTCGATCAGTTTCTGATTTCTTTCCAAGTTCCAAGAAAGGGAAGATCAATCAACCGTCCGGACGATGTGGTATCCTGTCCGGACGCGCGTCTCCTTAAGGCAAGAATCTCAATTCAAATATGACCGTCCGAACGTCTGACAGCTGTGGTTCAGACGTACGTGCATCAAAGAAGGAAATTACCGATTTGACTTCAACCGTTTGGACGACTGCCTATTATTGTCCGGACGCGCGCATTACAGATATGGAAATTGCGTGTTGAAGAATAGCCGTCCGGACGCTCATCCACCATGGTCCGGACGCTGGAGAGCCTTATAAGGAAATTACTTGCAGTGGACGTGCGACCGTCCGGAGGATGTGCCCGCCCGTCCGAACGATGTCCTTAAACAGGAAAGATTTCCCCGCGAAATTTTTGGAAAATCTTGTCGCACAGTTGTTCGTCCGGACAGCCCATGTCCACCGTCCAGATGGTGCCCAGGTATATTTTTCCTGACGCTCATTTGAGCCCCCAGCCTATAAATAGAGGCCCCTGGGCACTGAGAACGGCAAGAATTCGGTGTGAATTCCATTAGAGCTCAGAGAAGTCATCAATCCCTCTGAAGCTGTTTTACAAGTGTGTTGTGCTATAAATCGAAGTCTATCTTAGAGATCGGCTCTAAGGTAAGGAGTTCCATTGAAGACTCCTTCAGGTAGGAGAACCTGGTTGGGAAGCGTTCGTGTTGGGTTACACGTCAGAGATCAAGGTACGACCACTACATCGGTACATGTGAGTGTTACTGTCTTATATCTAGATACAAGATAGTAACACTCACATGTACCGATGCAGTGGTCGTACCTTGCTCTCTGACGTGTAACCCAACAAGAACGCTTCCCAACCAGGTCTCCTACCTGAAGGGGTCTTCAATGGAATTCCTTACCTTAGAGCCGACCTCTAAGATAGACTTCAGTTGTAGCGCAGCACACTTGAAACGGCTTCAGAAGGATTTTGAACTTCTCTGAGCTCTTGTGGAATTCAATTCCGAATTCTCGCAGTTCTCAATGCCCAGGGGCTTCTATTTATAGGCTGAGGTGTAGAATGAGCGACTGATGTAATATGTACGGACGCCGTCCGGACGGTGAACTTGGGCCGTCAGGACGGACAACTGTGCGACAGGATCTTCTGAAAATTTCGCTGAAAATCTTTCCTGTTTAAGAGCCGCGTCCGGACGGTGACACACTGACGTCCGGACGATCTCACGTCCGCTGGAAGTAATTTCCATATAAGGCTTAGCGCGTCCGGACCAAAGGGGATGAACGTCCGGACGGCAATTCTTCAACACGTAAATGTAAAGAAAAATAACACAACTAAGATAAAATGTAAAGACTAACACAAATGCATACACTTTACATAAAGATAGCGGCAAAAATAAGAATACTTACAAGTTGGGACCAAAAAGAATTTTTGGTGAAAATTTCTGCTACTGATCTTATCCAGAACTGCCTTCTGAGTTGAGGTCGATCGATCGAACTTTTATTCGATCGATCGAATATTCAAAATTTGCAGGGCCAGGAACAGAAATAGAACAGAAAATCTCTTTTTTTTTTTTTTTGTTAGAACAAAATAAAGCAAATTGAGGATAATATAAAACACAAACTAAACAGAATTTGAACTAAGTTATAATGAACTAAAAGGAAATTAAACAAACAACAAAATACTATTAAACAGAAACAAATTATGAACAAAAAATGAACAAAATAGACTAAAAGAAGTACTGGAATAGAGATACTCACCTAGTTCTGAGCATGCTGCTGTGCAGAAAGTCGATCGATCGAATATATTGTCGATCGATAGAATTTATTTTCGATCGATCGATTCTTCAGGGCACCCAGTAAGTTGCAGAAGCTGCAGAACAGATCCGGGAAAAACAAAGAAAAGACTTAGAATGCAGAACAGAAGCTAAACAACAGTAAAAATGAAACAAAAATTTATCTAACTAGTAGAAAAACAAAATCAATCAAACAAAAACCAATTTTTGAACCGATTTCCCCGGCAACGGCGCCAAAAACTTGATGTGTGTTTTAAATAGTACTCGCAAGCGCACGAATCGTTTGCAATATAGTGTGTGCAAGTGCGAGGTCGAATCCACAGGGAAATGGTCAAATATTGGTGTCTTGTTTAATCAACCTCATTTTAACCTAGTTCCAAAGGTTTGAGAATTGATTCAAGAACAAAAGACTAAATAAAAGAGATGGAATGAAATATGCAAATTAAAAGGAACTAAGGCTAAGGAATCCACCAAACCAAATCCTACAACTCACACTCTTGGTTTCCACTTGAACACCCAAAGAACATTAAGCTTAGGGTGTCATTCAATTTTCTTAACCATAAACCCGAGAACCATTAAATGAATCCAACACATAGACAAATCACAAAGAGTACCAATTGAAATCAAAACATCCAATGTATCATTCAATCACAATGGATATCATCATTCAAACCGATAAAACAATGTATTCATCGGTTGAAACACATAAAATGTCCTCTTTCCACCACTAACCACATTCATTGCAAAAGATAAAGCTTTAAATGAATGGAACTTGAACAACTAATATGTTATATCATTAAATGTGCAAGTGGTACACCAAGATTGTGAGTGTCATCAATGGAAAGGTTTCATCCTCAACCCTAGTTGAGGTTACTAGCCTTCCATGACTAAGAACACCACAAGAAAATGATGAACAACCATGGAAATGAAAGAAAAGCTTTACAAAGAGAAAGTATCTAAAAATAAAACTACTGAAATACACTACAACATGCACGAAATTAAATCTATCTACTGATTTTCTGCTCTATTCTGCTCTATTCTTCCTCTCCTAACAAGGAGGCATGGCTATGGCTTTTATAGAAGAAAGCTAGGGCTAGAAATGACTCCTCTACCCTCCTCTAGGGTTCCTCTGCTGCTAGAGACAACCAAAAACATGAAACCAGCGTGTTCTGCTACGAAAATCAGAGGGAGGACTGCTTTTTGGCTTCTGATTGGGCGTTCTGGCGCGCTCTGCAAAAGCAGTTTCTGGGAAATTTCGATCGATCGACTCCGGGCAAAGTTTCGATCTATCGAATTTTAAGTTCGATCGATCGACTTTTCAGGACCTTCGAATTTCCAGTCATTTTCTTATGAAATTTTCCATTCCTCTCTTATTGTCCTACAGAAACAGAAAACACAAAAACTAACCAAAACATTAGAAAATAACAAGGCTAAAGGTCTAACTAGTGCAAATCAAGGGGTCCAAATACACAATATTTGGCACTCATCAATGGGCGTCTAGACGGGATGACACATCGTCTGGACAGCTGACAGGGAATCTGAAATCTTCTATCTTTTTCTCAGTGCAGAGTCTTCTGAAAATGCTTTGACAAGTGGAATCCCTTTTTACAACATCTTTACACATAAGTGATTTTATCCAAACACAGAATGAGGCCAAAATACTAACAGAGCTGAATATCTTTGACATCAGCAAGAAGCCGAGGGAATGCGATGAGATCGGAAGTGCCTTCTTGATTGCGGAGATCATAGAGGAAGTTATTGAAGAATCAAGCACAGAAGACCCCTTGGAGGCATACTTTGCTCAGTTTGGAGAGGATTTGGACTTGGACCTGTTACTTGAGCAAGCCAATGCCATTTTAGAGTTTGCTCCTCTGGAGAGCAATGAGAAAGAGGAGGCAGTAGTACCTGAGCCTCCAAAGAAGGAACTTAAGCCCCTACCGGACAATCTCAAGTATAAGTTCCTCGGTCCAGCAGAGACTTTTCCTGTGATCATAGCTTCAGATCTTCATGCTGCTCAGTAGGAGAGGTTGTTAGACATCTTAAGAGAGCACAAGGAAGCTATAGGCTGGACCATTGACGACATTAAGGGAATTTGCCCCTCGGTGGTGATGCACAAGATATACTTGGAGGAAGACGCCAAACCATCGAGGGAGCCACAGAGACGGCTCAACCCATCCATGCAAGAAGTTGTGAGGGGAAAAGTAATCAAGTTATTGGAGGCAGGCATCATCTATCCAATTTCTGACAGCAAACGGGTGAGCCCTATTCATGTCGTGCCCAAGCGAGCTGGAGTAACGATCGTACAGAACAAGGAGGGCGAGTTGGTACCAACTCGAGTTTAGTCAGGATGGAGAGTCTGCATCGACTACCGCAAGCTGAACACCGCCACCAGGAAAGACCACTTTCCTCTTCCGTTCATTGATCAGATGGTAGAGCGGTTGGCTGGGCACGAGTACTACTGCTTTTTGGATGGTTATTCCAGATATAACCAGGTCCCCGTGGACCCCGAAGACCAAGAAAAGATGACCCTCACTTGTCCGTTTGGGATGTTCGCCTACCGACGCATGCCTTTTGGGTTATGCAATGCACCCGCTACCTTTCAGCGGTGTATGATCAGTATCTTTTCTGACATGGTGGAGCATTTTCTTGAGACATTCATGGATGACTTCTCAGTCTTCGGTTCAACTTTTGAGGAGTGTTTGCACCACCTCACTCTGGTCATAGTGAGGTGCAAAGAGAAGAACCTAGTGCTCAACTGGGAGAAGTGCCATTTTATGGTAAAGCAAGGGATCGTACTTGGGCACGTCATCTCTCATCGAGGGATAGAGGTTGACAAGGCAAAGGTGGGTCTAATATCCAACCTTCCACCTCCATGAACGGTGAAAGATGTTCGCTCTTTTTTGGGCCATGCAGGATTTTATAGGCGATTCATCTAGGAGTTCAGCAAAATCACCCGGCCCTTGTGCAAGTTGTTGGTAAAAGAGGCCCCATTTATTTTTGATGATGACTGCATGAAGACATTTGGGGCCTTGAAGAAGATTTTGACGTCCACACCTATCATTCAGCCCCCCAGCTGGGGCACACCTTTTGAAATCTTGTGTGACGTGTCAGACTATGCAGTTGGAGCTATTTTGGGGTAGCGCATTGATAAACTCCCCCATATCATCTACTATGCGAGTTGCTGGCAGTCGTTTTTGCTTTGGATAAGTTTCGATCCTACTTGTTGGGATCAAAAGTCATCATCAACTCAGATCACCCGGAATTGAAGTACCTTTTCTCCAAAAAGGATGCTAAATCTTGCCTCATTCTGTGGATTTTGTTATTCCAAGAGTTTGACATTGAGATTCGGGACAAGAAGGGTTCCAAAAATGTGGTGGCCAATCATCTTTTGAGGATTACCGTGGATTTCACTGAGGAGGCCACCCCCATCTCTGATACCTTCCCTGATGAGAAATTGATGCATATTGCTCATACTCACTCACCGTAGTTTGCTGACATAGAAAACTATCTTGTCACCGGTCAAATGCCTTTGCATTGGGGGCAACAAGATAAGTCCAAATTCATGGCCATGGTGAAGAATTTTTTCTGGGACGATCCTTATCTGTTCAAGTATTGTCCCGATCAGATCATTAGGAGATGTGTCCCCGAGCCCGACCAATCCAGTGTCATCTCCTTTTGTCACGATCATGATTGTGGAGGCCACTTCAGCGTGAAGAAAACCGCTGCAAAGATTTTGCAGTGCAGATTTTATTGGCCTACCATCTTTTAAGACGCTCACACTTATTGTGTTTCATCCGAGCGCTGTCAGAAGCTAGGGAGTATTTCACGCCGAAATATGATGCCCCTCAACCCCATTCTTATTGTCGAGATCTTTGATGTGTGGGGCATCGACTTCATTGGACCTTTCCCACTCTCCTTCGGCTATCTGTACATTTTGGTTGCAGTGGACTACGTGTCCAAATGGGTGGAGGCGGTTGCCTGCAAGACCAATGACCACAGAGTTGTGGTTCAATTTTTAAAAGACACTATATTTGCTCGTTTTGGTACTCCTCGAGCAATTATTAGTGATGGTGGAAAGCATTTTTGCAACCGGGTCTTCTAGCAGCTGATGAAGAAGTATTGTATCACGCACAAGGTTGCCACTCCCTATCACCCTCAGACGAGCGGTCAAGTGGAGGTTTCAAATAGAGAGATCAAGAGGATTTTGGAGAAGACGGTGAACCCGTCAAGAAAAGATTGGTCTGTTCGTCTAAACGATGCATAATTGGCGTAGCGGACAGCCTTCAAGACCCCAATTGGCATGTCACCCTACCGTATTGTATACGGAAAAGCATGTCATTTGCTAGTGGAGTTGGAGCAGAGAGCCTACTGGGCCATTAAGCAAATGAATTTCGATCTCACAAAGGCTGGCTCATTGAGGAAGCTTCAACTCAACGAATTGGAAGAGCTGAGGAACGATGCTTATGATTGTGCTAGGTTGTACAAAGCACAGATGAAGAAGGTTCATGACCAGAACATATTGAGACGATCTTTTGAACCTGGTCAAAAAGTCCTTCTTTACAATTCACGTCTGCATCTGTTTCTAGGGAAGCTCTGATCTCGATGGACAGGCCCATTCATTGTTCGTTCAGTATTTTCTTATGGGACCATTGAGATTGAGGATCCAAAGAATGGCAGCACTTTCAAGGTGAACGGGCAAAGACTGAAGCCATTTTTGGAGTTGCAGAGCCCGGAGGTTGAGACGACCCTTTTGGAGGATCTGAGTTACTCGGAATGATTGTCGTCAGGATGGAAAGTCTGGCTGAAGACTGAAAACTTAGCGCTTGTGGGAGGCAACCCTCATTATTTTTCCTTATCATTTGATCTTATTTCTATTTGTTTTAGTTGTGATTTTCAGGACAATGTTTGCCGTTCAAGTTTGGGGGGAATGTTCTCTTGCAGTGTGCCCAGCTTGCATCACCCACTTCGGTAGTGTATCTCTTGCCACATTGGGGAAAATGTGTCATTTTAGTTTGGGGGTGGGATAGACATGTCTGTTTGTTATCATTTATTGTTTTTGTTGACATTTTGTGTTTATTCACCAAAAAAAAAAAAAAAAAAAACTTTTATTGTTAGTTGAGCATGGTTACATTTTACTATGGTTTGCATATCATTTGTTTGTCTAACATGTTGAATTTTCCATGTCATTAAAATCTGAAATCTTTTGACTCATTTGTTGGATTATAGAGACTTGACATGTTTAAATCATTTATCACAAGCACGGTAGCATAGGATCTATGAGGCATGAAATTTGATTTGAGAATGTGTGTCTAAAGACTTGTAGGATGACTTGTTGATGAAACCTTGGCTTATTATAAAAAATAAAATAAAAATTAAAAATTGGCTTAAAATAGTATCACCAATTTGAGTTCTCATTGAGTAACCGGGCCTCTTGCCTCACTAAGCATTAGGTGTTCGCGTAAAATGATGAGAATTCAGGATTGGTTGTTTCTTTGGCTAGTTTGACTTCATAGCCTTTTTGACTTGAGTAAGTAAGCCCCTAGGGATGTTTTACATCTAGTGCCCTAAAACCACCTGGTTTGGGAGTCACTGGCCCAACACTCGTTACATAGGTCAATTAGAAAGCTTAAGGGAGTCAAGCATTGCACAGCCGACACAAAAATAATGAATAAAAGTAATTGCACATTTAAGCCTTGGTTATATTCATCTGATGGAACTCCTGTGAGTTTTTGGATACACATGTTTTGAGAAAAATTGAAATCTCATGATTCTATGTTATTAACACCTTACACTTTTGAACATGTGCTGTCTAAGTTTTTCAACTATAAGTCGATCGATTTTTGATAACATGATGATGTGATATTCACTTTGTTAAACATGCTCATGATGTGTGAACCAGGTGTTTTAATGCGGATTTTTGCTCAATTGATAATACAACATTTCAATGTTTGTGGGTATCATTTCTGGCAAACCCTCACGAGGCTTCACTTGTCCACTAGGGAGTCCTAGGGGTTTAAAAGGCTTGTTGCATATGCTAAATGCAATCGTTTCTCCCACGAAAGAGGATTTATGTTTCATGCTTTGATTTCGTTTTTCATTTTATTTTGCTAAGGGACTAGCAAAATGTTAGTTTGGGGGTATTTGATGAGTACCAAATATTGTATATTTGGACCCCTTGATTTACATTAGTTAAACCTTTAGCCTTGATATTTTCTGATGTTTTTGTTAGTTTTTGTGTTTTATAGGTCAATTAGAGAGGAATTACAAAATTTCATGTGGAAATGCTTGGAAATTCGGAAGTCCCGAAAAGTCGATCAATCGAACTTAAAAGTCGATCAATCAAATTTTTCCCGAAGTCGATCAATTGAATATAAGTCGATCGATCGATTTTTCCCATAACTGACTGTTGCAGAAGCGCGCCAAAACGCCCAATCAGGATCTTCTCCATGACAAAAGCAGTTCTCCCTCTGATTTTCGCAGCAGAACACGCTGGTTTCATGACCTTGGTTGTCTCTAGCAAGAGAGGAACCCTAGAGGGGGTTAGAGGAGTCATTTTACATGGGTTTCTAACCCTAATTTCCTTCTATAAAGCCATAGCCATGCCTCCTTGTTGGAGGGAGTTCTGAGAGCAGTAGACAGGTTTAATTTCATGCATTTTGTAGTTTATTTCAGTAGCTCTTTTCTTTAGACCTTTGTCTTTGTAAAGCCTTTCTTCAATTTTCATGTTTGTTCTTCAAGTCTTTGTGGTGTTCTTAGTCATGGGAGGCTAGAACTCTCAACTAAGGTTGAGGATGAAACCTCTCCATTGATGACACTCACACTCTTGTAGTCTTACTTGCACATTTAATGCTTTATCTTTTGCAATGAATGTGGTTGGTGGTAGAAATAGGACATTTAATGTGTTTCAACCGATGGATACATTGTTTTATCGGTTTGAAAGATGATATCCATTGTAATTTACTCTTTGAATGGATACAATGGATGATTTGATTTCAAATGGGTACTCTTTGTGATTTATCTTTGAGTTGGATTCGTTTAATGGTTCTAAGGTTTATGGTTGAGAAACTTGAATGACACCCTAAACTTAATGTTCTTTGGGTGTTCAAGTGGAAACCAAGAGGGTGAGTTGTTGGATTTGGTTTGGTGAAGTCCTTGGCCTTAGTCCCTTTTTACATATTTCACTTCTTCCTCTTTAACTTAGCATTTTTGGTGCATGTTTAACCCTCAAACTCTTGGAACTAGGTTAGAATGAGGTTGATTAAGCAAGACACTGATTTTTGACCATTTCCCTATGGATTCGACCTCGCACTTGCACACACTATATTGCAAACGATTCGTGCGCTTGCGAGTATATTATAATTTGCACAACACCAACCATGCCTTGGCTCTATCGTGAAGAGAGAAAGGGAAAAGTCTAAGGTGAACCGACTCATAAGAGAAATCTGAAACTTGAATGTGGCATAAACATCCTTGAACTTCTTCACATGGCTGTAAGGATTTTCATGATCTGAGCCATAAAATGAGGGTAGGACTAGGATGACATGAGGTTTTAGATCAAAGTGGGTGGCATTGGTAGGTGGCAATACTATACTTGAAGTATAGTCCCTAAATGATCTAGTATAATCCATGTTTTCAGCTCTCAGCTGCTCATTCTCTCCCCTGGGCTGCTCCACATTCACGTTATCTCCTATCTCAACAGACTCTCTCTCAACAAGTGCTCTACGCTTTCTCTCCTAAAAGTCCTTTCTAATTCGGGATCTAAAGGTATCAACTTTAAGTTCAGGGATCTCTGACCAAGCATACGCCAACAACAAGTGCTCAAAATAAACTTAACTAAACAAAAATAAAAACATTACAAAGAAAGAAGAAGAAAAAAAAAAAACTAAAGTTAATGGAAAGTAGAAATAAAACACTAACAAAAATAATCCACAAAGAAATTGCATTTTTTTTTTAGACAATAAAGCATAAACAAATAAAAATGAAAATAAAACAAAATTACAAAAATAAAAATGAAATAAAAATATACCTAAACTAGTAGAAAAATAAAATCAATTCAAACAAAGATTAATTTTCACAAATCAACATATTCCTCGGCAACAGCACCAAAAACTTGTTGTGAGTTTTACAATACTCGCAAGCGCAAAAATCGTTTGCAATATAGTGCGTGCAAGTGCGAGGTCGAATCCACAGGGAATTGTGTTGCGCAAATTAATTTCTATTTAAACTAATCCTATTTTAAGCTAGTTCAGAATTTTGGGATTTTTATCAGGCAAAATAACAAACTAAATTAATACTAAATCAAAAACACAAGATAAAAAGCACTAAGGTTTTCAGAATTGAAAAATAAATTGACTTCTAATTTAACAGTGTGTGTGTGTGCAACATGTAACAAAATATCAAATCTATGGAATTTAAATAAGACAGATAATTTGTTAATGAAGTAGAAACTCAATTAAGAGAAAAACCATTATGGGGCAGCCAAACCGAGGAAATCCACTATTCAGAAGACAAAGCTAGTACAAAGATAGTAACACTCACATACCCATATGTAGCAATCGTATCTTGCACTTTGACACGTAACCCAACGTGAACGCCTCCCAACCAAGTCACCTACTTGAAAGGCTCTTCAATGGATTCCTTTACCTTAGGGCTCCTCCTTAAAATAGACTTTAACACGAGCACAATAACAACACACTGGCAACAGCTTGAGAGCTAGCGAATCTTCACAATATTTTCCTACACACCCTCTATAAGCTATAAAGAATTCAGTACCGAATTCTGTGTAGAATACATGCCTAGAGGTCTGTATTTATAGACTTAAAAGACCTAAAACAAGTCTATCTCTAATTTCTCTAGGTATGTCCAAACGGAAGCATTGAGCATCTGGACAGTATTCTGTGTTACCGGCTTTCCATAACATTCTTCACACGTTTCCATACTAAGGCCACGTCCGGACGGTGTTGCCATGTCGTCCAGACGGATGTAGAGTAATTTCCTTATCAAAGATCTTGGCATCCGGACGGTGTTGCCCTAGCGTCCGGACGGGTGCAAGCTGTCTTCCCATTCCGTGTCTGTAAAGGAAAGTTGGAATCTTTTCAAACTTTGAAGAGCGTCCGGACGTGTTGCCATGACTTCCGGACATGTGCAACTTTGAACTGTTCGGCTTCTCGACACTGATGGGCATCAGGATGCATTACTTGGCCGTCCGGACGAAAAAAATGGGATCCGACTTCTCTGAGTTGGAATCTGCACATAATCTTCCTTGAACACATGAAATAGCATTTTTGAAATACTTTGAAGATTCCGAAATATATGGTATCCCTAATTATGACAGCAATACATAATAGTGATTTTGTCAAATAGAATGCAACCAACAAAAACTAACAAGAATCCACCTCACCAAATCAAACACCACATTCTTGTATTTTATTAATACACCCGATAAACAATTAAGCCATATTCATTGTTCAAGGTTCCGCAAAAATTATATTAAATCATTCAATGAATCCAACTCAATAACAAATCACAACAAATATCCAATTGAAATGAAATCATCCAATGCATCCGTTTCATAAAAAAATCACAAGGGATATCCTCTTTCAATCAAATGATTCGATGTATCTATCATTTGAAACACATTGAATATCCAACTTTTAATAAATAATCATTCAACAAAAAGACATAAATCAATTAATTGAATATTGGACTTAAACAATATTTTGATAAACATCAGGATTGCATAAAATAAAATAATAAGAATGAAAGTGTTATCAATGACGAGGCTAAACCTTAGTTGAAGATTTAGCCGCCCATGATTAAATTCAACACACTAGCTTTTATTAAAAACATAAACATGGGGAGATATACAAAGGATAACAAGTGCAAGAAGAAACTGCACGTACTGTTCTAAGCAAAATGCTATGAATTTTGCCTTATCACAGTACACGTCATACGACTGGGACAAAACCAAAATAAGAGCTACAAACTTGTGTCTTTCACTGTAAACGTTTGGTCCCTCCAAGCTTTGAGAGAAAAGAATATATATATATCTCATGTGTTAGTTTGTGATTGGCCTCATTCTAATTGGACAAAATCACTTGTATGTAGAGATGTTGTTTAAACAGGGATTCCGCTATTCAGAAGAGTTTCAGAAGATTCTGTAAGTTAGAAAAGTCGGTTCCTTGCCAGCAGTTCGGACGCTCATTTGTCTACAGTTCCAGCCGTTCAGACGATGTGCCATACCGTCTGGACGCTCAACAAACCTAGCATCATTCGTTCGGACGACGTGAATTTCCGTCCGGACTCTTCACTGTATCAAGAAGCTTTTGTTCCAACTTGCATCCGTCTGAATGTCTCAGCAGCCCGCCCGGACGACGTCTAGTGATCGATCAGCTTCAGATTTTCTTTCCAAGTTCAAATAAGGGAAGATTGATGCAACCGTCCGGACGACGTGGATTCCCGTCCGGACGCGATCATACATAAGGCAAGAATCGCAATTCAAATACAACCGTCCAGACGACAGTCAGCTTGGTCCGAACGCGCGTTCAACAGATATGGAAATTGCGTATTCAACTTCAACCGTCTGGACGCCTGCCTATCATGGTCCGGACGCGCGCTAAACAGTTATGGAAATTGCGTGTTGAAGATCAACCGTCCGGACGGCCATCCCCCTTGGTCCGGACACGTGAAGCCTTATATGGAAATTACTTGCAGCGGACGTGCGATCGTCCGGATGACAGTGCCTCACCGTCTGGACACGGCTTTCAAACAAGAAAGATTTTCAGCGAAAATCTCAGAATTTTTTGTCGCACAGTTATCCGTCAGGATGGCCCATGTCCACCATCCGGAAGATGGCCATACATATCATAGCAGTCGCCATTTTGAACCCTCAGCCTATAAATAGAGGCCCCTGGGCATTGAGAATTGCAAGAATTCATTATTATTGAATTTCTTCAGAGCTTAGAGAGTTATTGTGTGAAGTTATTGGAGCTGATTTGTTCTCTCTCAAACCATTACAAGTGTGCTGTTGCTGCGCTACAACTGAAGTCTATCTTAGGGGTCAGCCCTAAGATAAAGGATTCCATTGAAGACCCCTTCAGGTAGGAGACCTAGTTGGGAGGCGTTCGTGTTGGGTTACACGTTAGAGAGCAAGGGACGACCACTGCATCAGGGGTATGTGAGTGTTACTATCTTGTATCTAGTCTTGTCTTCTGAATAGTGAATATCCTGGGTTTGGCTACCCCATAGTGGTTTTTCTCTTAATTGAGTTTCCACTTCGTCAACAAAATATTTGTCTGCTTTAATTCCGTATTTAATATTTTGTTGCACATTTTTCACACACACTTGAATTTATTATAGAAGTCAAGTTCATTTTTCATCATGGAAGGCTACAGAACTTAGTTTAAGAGTAATGCACATCATGGCGCCGCACATGCCCTTTTTACTAGAGAAAAGCATGCTCTAGTTACTACCAATTGCTGGCCTCAATACTAAGGAAAATGTGTCTTCTATTCATCCAAATATGGAAAGAATCCCTAGAGAAATTGTGGTTGCCTCTCCACGTCTGCTCTAAGAAAAATAATGATCTCCACGTGCTGCCAATTTGCATGGAAATAAATTATATGAAGACTGCAGTTGCTTTTTTTTTATTATTATTATTATTGAAGGAATCGGTGCTGCATGTCTCTCATGTCCATGAATTTCAGTTATGCCAACTCCCTAGTATAAATCAAGCCCAGCTTATAGGTTTAGAAAGAAGAGAACGTGCCTTTTGGTTTGGTGCTCCTAGAGCTTGCGCCGCACATGTTTGTGTTTCTTTCCTTTTCGATGCTCATTTTGGAACGATTTTTTTTGTCTTGCCACCTCACGCATAGCTGCTGCCTCATGTTTTAATGCTCCAAGTCTTCAAGTGCATGCGTGGATTCAGTCTGATATGGAAAAATCTCGGTGCTACCAGCTACGTACTTACTTGTTTTCTCTCTGCCAATTTGGGAAGGATTGATCTTTCCAATATATCCCTCAAGCACGGCTATTGGGTTTTGAAATAGCTTGTGTCTTCTTCCCATGTCGTGTTCTATGCTGTGAAGCTTTTCTAAAGAAGAGTGTGCTACCAGGTTTGGAAAGCAAAACGTGATGACAAGCCTTCTTAAAAGAAATATGTCTCTCAATGCTTCCCTTCCTTGTGTTCACGTTTGTTCCATGCTGCCCATTTTGCATGGGTTAAGATGCTTTCTCAATCCTCCAAAAAAGACGTGCGTTTCCATACCTCAGTCAAAATATGGTGCAGCACAATTTGCTTTAAATCAAGACAAAAGCTTCCCTTAAATTAAATGGCACCACACGTTTTCTTAATTTAAATTCTGCTTCCAGATGTTTTTAATCCAAGCCGTCTCATGAGTTGCACGAGTAGGGCAGGCAAGGGGAAATACTGCCAGGTCTTGTCGCGCTTGTATGGGCTCTAAAAAATTCTTTTCCCGCTTCTTTGCAATTTCATAGAAATATCGCCATTTTCTCTCAATGACATGCAAAATACTAACGCGCCAAAACTAACCAAAAACATTAGAAATTAACAAAGCTAAAGGTTTAGTAAATGTAAATTTAGGTGTCGTAAAATACAATATTTGGCACTCATTAGAGTGTTTTCTATATAATTGAGTTTAGAAAGTAAGTAAGCATAATTAAAGTATTTAAGCAATGACATTGTGCGTAGTGAGGATTCCTACCTCAAGTGGAACATTATCAATAACAATTCCACTTGCATTTCGATATTCAATCACAATCCATCTTCTACATCTGTAGAACCCTATCAACCTGATTTTAGAGCATGGGCTACACAAAAAGACGGGATCGAAAGCCTAGAGGCAGACATGCAGGAGTTGAAAGACAGAATGAAGGAACTCGTGACCAGCTTTGATGAGTGCCAAATATTGTATATTTGGACCCCTTAATTTACACTTGTTAAACCTTTAGTTTTGTTATTTTCTATCTTTTTTGGTTAGTTTTGGTGTTTCAGTGTTTTGTAGGACTTTGAGATAAAATTGCAGTATTTTTGTGGATTTTACAAAGAAGCGGAGAAAAAGTCTCCAGAGCCATTCAAAGCACAGGTGTTAGGGCTGATGTGGCAGCGCTATTGGAGAAACAAGTGCTAGGAAGGAGCTCGAGTGCAACAGGGCGATGTAACTGGAGCGACCTAGAAGTCACTCAAGCGCATCAGCATGATGTTGCTCGAGCAATCTATAAGTTGCTCGAGCAATTATTAGGGCTGACGTGGCAGATGCGAATTTCCTTGCTTTGGTGGCTGCAAACACCCTAAACTCTGGCATTATTTTCTCCTATTAAGGTTTTGAGGGGTAGGGGTGCCATTATGAAAATATGGCCCTAAGCCCTAGCATATTTTTCACATATAGTTTTGAGGGGTAGAGGTGCCATTTTAAAAATATGGGGTTTAACCTAATATTTTGCTATAAAAACTCCATGATAGGCACCACTTTTTCATCGATCATTGTATATGCGCATTTTCTTTTCAAAGCATTGTTTTTAGCTCTTTTCTCTTTTTTAAATTAGATTAATTCTTTATTTCTGTCTTCTCTATTCTACCTTTCTTTTATTTTTATGTTGCATTACAAGTTATTTTCTTTCTTTTGTACTTTAGTTTAATTTCTGTCCTTTATCTTTTCCATCTCTTTAGTTTCTTTTATTTTATGTTTAATTTATGTCATTCTACCTTCTCCATTTCTTTTATTTTTTGTCTTAGTTTTATCTCATGTTTTCATTACAAGTTTGTTCGGTGTTTTTAGTCATGAGAGGGTAAAATCCTCAACTAAGGTTGAGAATGAAACCTCATCACTGATAACACCAACATTCTTGTCATGAAATTTATAAATTCGATATATTATAAAATTCAAGCTCTAATTTAGTTTATTGACTCATGTCTTTAAATTGAATATTTTATTTTCTAGTGGATATTTGATGTGTTTCAACCGATGGATACATCAATTAATTTCGTTGAGAATGGATATCCATTGTGATTTGTCTGACAAACAGATACAATGGATGATTTGATCTCAAAGGGATAATCGTTGTGATTTATCTTAGAGTTGGATTCATCAAATGATTTACGATTTATTAAAGAACTTGAATAGCCAACTCATTTCAATCGGATTTATAATTAGCATGCAAGAATGTGGTGTTTGATTTGGTTTGGTGGATTCCAAAACCTTAGTGCTTTTCTTTCTATTTAGTTAATCATATTTTTTTTTGTGTTTTGATTCTAAAAAAATTTGGAACTAGGTTAAAATAGGATTAGTTTAAATAGAGATTAATTTTTGCAATCCAGTTCCTTGTGGATTCAACCTCGCACTTGCACAACACTATATTGCAAACAATTCGTGCGCTTGCGAATACTTTTAAAACTCATAACAAGCTTGAAACTGAAAAATGTAAAGAGACTTCTAATTTATACAAGTGTGTGTGAACAGTGTGCAACAAAATATTAAATGCGGAATTAAAGGAGACAAACATTTTGTTGACGAGGTGGAAACTCAATTAAGAGAAAACCACTCTGGGGTAGCCAAACACAGGATATCCACTATTTAGAAGACAAAGCTAGTTACAAAGTAGTAGCACTCACATACCCCTGATGCAGTAGTCGTACCTTGAACTCTAACGTGTAACCCAACACAAACACCTCCCAACAAGGTCTCCTACTTGTAGGGGTCTTCAATGGAATTCTTTAACTTAGGGACAACCACTAAGATAGACTTCATAACTGATCAAATCACACATTGGAAAAAGCTAAAGAGCAAGCAGATCTTCAATATCTCCCTAAACACCCATTCTAAGCTATAAGGAATTCACCACCAAATTCTGTGTCGAATTCATGCCTAGAACCCTTTATTTATAGGTTTTAGAAGCCCTAATTCGAGTAAAAAACGGAGTCTCTGGCATGCGCGTCTGGACGGTAGCCTTGGCCATCCAGATGGGTAACTGTTTCCATGTCCGGAAAGCAATTTTGAAAAATTCTCAAGTTTTCGCGGGGGCCGTTCGGACGCTTAATGTTTCTGTTCGGACGGGAACCGTCTGGACGATTCTAATGGCCATCTGGATCATCAATTTACAGCATTTTTGTTAGCTTTCCAACGACGCCAATTTCATCGTAATCCGATATTTGAGTAAAACGTTATGTCAAAAATACCTGAGGGTGTCTGAAGGCTTGACCGAGAGTCCGGACGGTCAACTGCAACCGCCTTTCCAAAGTAGCATTGAAAGCTTCCATAAAAATTCCGTGTCCGGAGGGTGTTGCCCTAGCATCCGAACGGTTGCACTTCGGCTGCATGTAATTACCATAATAAGGCTTTGAGCGTCCAGACCCTGAAGGCTGATGTCCGGACGGTTGAACTGGTGCACATAATTTCCATATATGATGCTTGATCATCCGGACCATGAAGACTAACATCTGGACGGTTGAACTTTGTATGCACAACTTGCCTTATGGAGGACATCGTCCGGACGGGATCACACATCGTCCAGACTGTTGTAGCCGTCTTCCCATAACTGTGTCTTGAGGTAAAAACCCTAATGCTTGTCAAACACTAAATGGCATCCGGACGGATGCACTTGAACGCTGGATTCTTCTCAAACTCTGAAGAGCGGCCGGACGATTTGCCATTATGTCTGGACAGATGCAACCTTGTACTGTTCGAAGCTTCTAGACACTGATGGGCGTCCGGACGGAAAGTTCTCGTTATTCGGACGGATGATGCTTTGACAGATGAGTGTTCGGACAGAATACCACGTTGTCCGGACGGATGTTGCTGACTGATAAGCGTCCGGACGGCATACCACGTCGTCCGGATGGCTGACAGGGAACCGAAATGAACTTCCTTAAAAACGTCACAGAATCTTCTTGAAGAACATAGCTGAAGAGTAGACTCTGGATAAAGCAGCATCCCTGTGAAAGCAGCAACATTACATAGAAGTGATTTTGTCCAACAGAATGTAGCCAATACAAAAACTAACAAACTCCTCATTTGGCCATTCTGGGACAATAATTACTTGACCAATTAAAAATACAGTCCCAATCCAAATAAAAAATTACTCCCCCGTTTTTGTCACAAAAGGACAAAGGGTAAAACAGAGTAATAATAAAAACAAAAAATTACTCCCCCTACGTGTCTCAGAAGGACAAGGGTAAACAGAGTAATAATATCCGTAGACAAAAATGTTATAGAATCCAAAACAATAGGAAAATAAAGAAGAGTCTGCAAGTGGCCCAAAAGAGAGGAACAAAAAATCCTCCAAGTACCAAATCCTGTTGATCCATTGAAATCAAGTAACATAGAGAAATCCGTATAAAAAGTTGGATTTGTACTACTTCGGCTTCTAGCTCGGGAAGTCGGGAACCATGGACTAAAAAATCTTCAATCTCATGATTTTACAAAGCTTGAAACTGGTTATCCGCAGATTGACATCCTCTAAGCAACTGCTCTGCTAGATAAATGAAGAAATTCACCATTGAACCTCTAACTCATACAGATCTGAGGGAATGCTACGGAAGGCTCTGCATGAGCTAGGGGAAAAGAGCTCATCTTAAATCTCGAGACCCTTGGAATTTGAACATCCAACTTCAATAACAGTCAGATTTCCAAAGGATCCATCTGTCAAACATTGGGCTGGGAGCCACTAGATGTCATATTCC
Organism: Alnus rubra; assembly: GCA_028654335.1. Classification (NCBI taxonomy): domain Eukaryota; kingdom Viridiplantae; phylum Streptophyta; class Magnoliopsida; order Fagales; family Betulaceae; genus Alnus; species Alnus rubra. Next base: position 1,442,626 of record JAJPGS010001540.1, on the reverse strand, counting down.
TGAATCACAACCAACCGGAAATATCTCCAAAAATACCATTAGATCCTGTTAGTTCCAAAAAAAATGTGGTATTTAAGATGACTGTCAAATGGATGCCAAAGAAAAATATAAGCAATTCAGCTATTCATAAGGCATAAATCAAGATCAACCTAGCACACAGACAGAATAGGAGTTTCAAGCACACTATCTCAAGAAAATATCCCAACAAATATTCCAATATTCTAAAAGCACAAAAACTTAAAAGAGTAACGGAAGACACAATGAAGGTCCTGGGATGAGAAGAGATGTGCAAAGAATACCAAAATCTTGGGAGAAATCCACGAGTAAAACATACAACATGCCATGATAAATCAATAAAAATGCAAAGATATGTGTATGGCAGAGAAAGAGACACAAGTCTTAAACCTGTAGAGATCACGTCTGGACATGTTACTTAACCATCCGAACGACTACTGCTAGGACAGCGTACGGCAAGACTGCTCTCGTTCGGACGTAAGAATAGGTTCGTCCGGACGCTTCACACTGAAAATCTGAAACTTGAGGAAAATTTGCAGAAAAATATTTTTTTCTTAAAGTTAGCTTCAGAACACGCATGTATGATCAAATGATAAAACAGTCAAATAGCATTGCAAAAATATGCAAAGATATAAATGAGAGTCAAGTATTAAATAAGCACAAATTTCCCTGCAGATAGAAATTTTAAATAGATTACTCAACTCACGCAATGCGTGTGTGTGTGTGAAGGCTTTTCCCAAAAGGTATGAATTTAACTGATATGACAAAAGCAACTAGATTTTCTAGACAAGAGAGAAAATAAATGAAAGATCAGTCAAAAGTCAAACCTTATCTTACTAGGGCCTAGCCACCCTCATCTGATACACTTCCCCTAAGATACAACAGCTAATTGTTTTACTTGTACCATGAAGGACAAGGTAAAATTTTACTTGCACCATAAAGGAGAATGCTTATTTCAGCACAGAAGCAGTGAATATAATCATATAGCACAGAAAACTAAAGAGTTACTGCTTGATTCTAGTTGGTGCTGCAACCTAGAGAGAATGCTAGAATTTTTAGGCTCTAGGTTCAACTAGCATGTGGTCAATTTGACCATCTTAATCAAAAACATCTATCTCATTATAATTTCTAGAAGCAAGAAGCCAGAGAGGAAAAGATGTACCTTAGGGGAGCCTTGGATAGTGCACATTTTCATCGCATGAGGAAAGTAACTATCTATTATTAAGATGCCACAGGAAAACTTAGCAAATATCATGCATAAACTCTCAATCATATATAATCATATTTAATCAATGCACAATGAACTAAGATATCAGGCAAAAACACATGCAATATCTGAAAAGCTATCAAAAGAAAAAAATAAAGTTTCGCATCTTCTCACACAATTTTTTTTTTTTTTTTTTTTTTGTTGAAAACCAATAAACAAAAAAACAACAAAGACATGCTTATGGAAAAGGAAATGACATCTAGTCCCAGCTTGTAAGGTAAAATCAAACCTGTCCTCAGGGAGAGAGGTTTAGAAATACCAAGACAGAAAAGCAGCCGCCCGATGTGCTTTTAATTGTCATCCCCAAAAAAATATCTACAGATATTTCTCAAGACAATAAGAGAAAATATAGGGGATAAAATAACCAGTTCATCAAGTAAAATGCAAGGCATGAATGATAAATGATGCAATGCAAACATACCTTACATGTACTATGATTTAGGAACAAAAATCCTAGGCATGGTGAGACTTCACCTTTACTAGATGAGTCCACTCCCCCTCAAAGGGTGAATGGTCTCATCATTCTTGACCCATACCTGCTTGACCCGTGGAGATGGTTTGCGGGTCATGTCCATATTGGCCATACTCCTTAGCATACCTTGTATTAGGCTCATCAATCCTTCATAGCCATGGCTGCCATGGGGCTTCTGCGGCTTTCTCTTGTAGGGCCTTGATTTGTTCTTCTTTGGTTTGCTACTCTGATTGGCAGGAACAAACTTTTGTTGATGACGTGGAGCCTGAAGAGCCGTAGGAGGTAGAGTGCCAGATGTAGCTCTTGTTCACAGCTTCTTCTAAACCTTCGACTTCTAAGCCTGGAGCTGTGGACATTTGGGTCGGATGTGACCAGTGATGCCGCAGTGATAACAGGTGGGCAAGCTTCTTTTGGTTGAATGGTTCTTGACATTCTCTATAGAATTATGGTTAGCATTCTTACAAATAATATTGCCCTTACCTTTTATATGTCTCCTATGCGGACGGACATATTTTGATGAGGAAGAATCTTTAACTTCACTTTTCCTCAGAGCATCCTGCTTAATCCAAAGCCAGTGGGATTTCAACGAATAACAATTTGGCCTAATATGACCAATTTTCCTACAATTATGACAAGTAGGAACAAACTTACCTCGTGTTTCTGATTCCTTGGACTTTGGCATCACATGATTATTTAATTAAGAATTTTCTAAACAAGTTGTATCTACTATCACAGGCTTAATATCAATAGAATCTATTTAAGAATCAGAAGCATGTGAACTAGAAGTACTCATATCATCAACAATTAAAGCAGGCTTGTTAGAAACATCTGAGTGAATACAAAGCATGCTTTTCAAATTATCACTAGAGAATTTTGCCAATTTATTCTCAAGTTCATAAATAATATTAAGCAACATGGTATTCTCAGATTTCAAAGAGTCAATCAAGGCATGTGATTCAGATAATTGAACAATCAAAGACTCTTTTTCTTGCTTCACCTTTTTGAGCTCTTTTGGAGGAACAAGTTTATCCAATTTAGCAAAAACTTTAGAGAGCTCAATATCACAATTTTCTTCAGATAACTAAGAGAAATCCATGATAAAAGGTGTAATCAAAAAATAGAATTCACAAAGAGATGTGGATCACACTCAGGAAATAAATCCTTAACAGAGTGTACCTGCTCTGATACCAATTGAAAAATATAAAGAGACTTCTAATTTATACAAGTGTGTGTGAACAGTATGCAACAAAATATTAAATGCAGAATTAGAGACAAATATTTTGTTGACGAAGTGGAAACTCAATTAAGAGAAAAACTACTCCCGGGCAGCCAAACCCAGGATATCCACTATTCAGAAGACAAAGCTAGTTAAAAAGTAGTAGCACTCACATACCCCTGATGCAGTGGTCGTACCTTGAACTCTAACGTGTAACCCAACACGAACGCCTCCCAACCAGGTCTCCTACCTGAAAGGGTCTTCAATGGAATCCTTTACCTTAGGGCCAACCCCTAAGATAGACTTCACAGCTGATCAAATCACACACTGGCAAAAGCTAGAGAGCTAGTAAATCTTTAATATCTCCTTAAACACCCTCTCTAAGCTATAAGGAATTCACCACCGAATTCTGTGTCGAATGCATGCCTAGAACCCCTTATTTATAGGCTTTAGAAGCCCTAATTCGTGTCAAAAATGGAGTCTTTGGCATGCGCGTCCGGACGGGCAACTGTTTCCTTGTCCAGAAAGCAATTCTAAAAAATTCTCAAATTTTCGCTGGGGCCGTTCGGACGCTTAATGTTTCTGTCTGGACGGGAACCATCCGGACGATTCTAATGGCCATCTAAAGCATCAATTAATTTATATCATTTTTCATTAGCTTTCCAACAACACTGATTTCGTCCCAATCAGATATTTGAGTAAAAAGTTATGTCCAAAATACCGGAGGGTGTCCAAACGGCTTGACCAAGCGTCCAGACGGTCAACTACAACCGCCTTTCCAAAGTAGCACTGAAAGCTTCCATAACAAGTCCACGCCCGGACGGTTGCACTTCGGCTGCACGTAATTACCATAATAAGGCTTTGTGCGTCTGGACCCTGAAGGCTGATGTCTGGACGATTGAACTGGTGGATGCAGTTTCTATATATGATGCTTGATCGTTCGGACCATGAAGGCTAACGTCCGAACGGTTGAACTTTGTATGCACGACTTGCCTTATGGAGGACATCGTTCAGACAGGATCACACATCTTCCGGACGGTTGAACTTTGTATTCATGACTTGCCTAATGCTTGTCAAACACTGAATGACATTCGAACGGTATAACCACGTCGTCCGGATGGATGCACTTGAACACTGGATTCTTCTCGAATTCTGAAGAGCGGCCAGATGATTTGCCATTACGTCCGAACGGATGCAACCTTGAACTGTTCGAAGCTTCTAGACACTGATGGGCATTCGGACGGAAAGTTCTTGTCGTCCAGACGGATGATGCTTTGACAGATGAGCGTCCAGACAGATTACCACGTCGTCCGGATGGATATTGCTGACTGATGAGCGTCCGGACGGAATACCACATCGTCCGGATGGCTGACAGGGAACCAAAATGAACTTCTTTAAAAACTTCACAGAATCTTCTTGAAGAACATAGCTGAAAAGTAGACTCTGGATAAAGCAACATCCTTGTGAAGGCAGCAACATTACATAGAAGTGATTTTGTCCAACAAAATGTAGCCAACACAAAAACTAACAGAAAGAGAAGGACACACAGATGCAAGGTTTCAAAACACAGATCCAGAGTTTCGATAATACCTTGAAATAAATTTTTGCAAGCATAGCTAGAAAGCTGGAGACCCACCAGAAGACACTGGAGAACAATCAGAAATTAAATGCACCGGTGAACAATCAGAAACCATAGGAGACGAAATATGGTGATCACAACTTCTTTATGCAACATAACTACAACCATGATGATAACTTCCAGGGAAATTTCCCTTGTCCCTTAAAGATGGACTTCCCAAGTTTTACCGAGGATGGCCCAATAATATTGCTGGACCATGTCACTCAATTCTTTGTGTATCAATAGACAGGGAAGGACCAAAAGGAGACATTGGCTGCGTATTACCTGAATTGAGAAGCCAATCAGTGGTGGGAATGGATGAAGAATGTTGTTAGTATTTTAATTGGCTACATTCTGTTGACAAAATCACTTTTATGTAATGTTGTTGCTTTCACAGGGATGCCGTGTATTTCAGAGTCTTCAGATATTCAGAGTTTATTTCTCTGATGTAGAAAGAGTTGTATTATGACAAGTTGCAAGTGTCATAAGCTTTATGAAGGCTATTTCAGTGTTCAAGGAAGATTCTGTGCAGATTCCAACTAAGAGAAATGAAAAACGAAATTGACTTCCAAAAATAAAGTGTGTGCATAAGTGTCAACAAAAATTAAAGCATAGCGGAAAGTAAATGACACACAGATTTTTGTTGATGAAGTGGAAACTCAGTTAAGAGAAAAACCACTATGGGGTAGCCAAACCCAGGAATTCCACTATTCAGAAGACATAGCTAGATACAAGACAGTAACACTCACATATACCGATGCAGTGGTCGTACCTTGATCTCTGACGTGTAACCCAACACGAACGCTTCCCAACAAGGTTCTTCTACCTGAAAGGGTCTTCAGTGGAACTACTTACCTTAGAACCGACCTCTAAGATAGGCTTCGGTTTATAGCACAACACACTTTTAAAACGGCTTCAGAGGGATTGATGACTTCTTTGAGCTCTAATGGAATTCACACCGAATTCTTGCAGTTCTCAGTGCCCAGGGTCCTCTATTTATAGGCTGGGGACTCAAATGAGCGTCAGGTAAAATATACCTAGGCACCGTCCGGACGGTGGACATGGGCCGTCCGGACGGACAACTATGAGACAAGATTTTTTGAAAAATTCACGGGGAAATCTTTCCTGTTTAAGGGCATCGTCCGGACGGGATGGCACATCGTCCGGACGGTCGCACGTCCGCTGCAAGTAATTTCCTTATAAGGCACTCCGGCGTCTGAACCATGGGGGATGAGCGTCCGGACGGCTATTCTTTAACACGCAATTTCTATATCTGTAATGCACGAGTCCGGATGATGATAGGCAGTCGTCCGGACTGTTGAAGTCGAATCGGCAATTTCCTTCTTTGATGCACGCGCGTCAAACGTCCAGACGGTCATATTTGAATTACGATTCTTACCTTGAGGAGACTCACGTCCGGACGGGATACCACATCGTCTGGACGGTTGATTGATCTTCCTTTTCTTGGAACTTGGAAAGAAATCAGAAATTGATCGAGTACTGGGAGGCGTCCGGACATGCTGCTGAAACATCCGGAAGAATGCAAGCTGGCACAGAAACTTCTCAATACAATATGGGGTCCAGACGGAATGAACACTTCGTCCGGACGGATGATGCTGGTATGTCTAGCGTCCAGACGGGATGACACGTCGTCCGGAAGGATGGAACAGTGGACAGATGGGCGTCAGGACGGGATGGCTTGATCGTCCGGACGGCTGACAGGGAACTTGAAATTCTTCTGACTTGCAGGCAGAAACGACTAACATCACTCTGAAAGTGGAATCCCTGTTTACCGCATCTTTACACTTAAGTGATTTTGTCCAAACACAGAATGAGGCCAAAATACTAACAAATTCCCACTTTGGCCATTCTGGGACAAAAATCACTTGACCGGTTTGGAAATACATTCCCGGTCCAAAATAAAAATTACTCTCCTTTTTTGTCACAAAGGGACAAAGGGTAAAACAGAGTAATAAAATAACCAACTGAAATAAAAATTACTCCCCTAACGGTCTCAGAAGGACCCGGGAAACAGAGTAATATATGTCCAAAATGTTTTAACAAAGCAGAAATTGTCTCAAAATAACAAAAGACAATAAAAAGTCTACAAACATAAGAGGGAATCAAACATCCTCTGGCATGGGTAAAATCCCGTCTGCAACATCCTCATCATCACTGCTGCTAGGATGATGATACTTCAGACACTCCTGAAGGTCCGGCTGGTTCTGCTCCACGCGCCTGTCGATGGAGTGCACAGCTAGCTGCATGGATGAGAAGGACTGCTGCATGGAACACATAGACTGCTGCATGGAGGACATAGACACCTGCATGCTGCTCATCCCTTTCTGAAGTATGGCAAAAGCCTCCATAATCTGAGCATAATTGACCTCTGGCTCAGATGGCGGCACAGTATGTGAGGATGACGCCATATCTGGAAAGCCGACTGGCATAGCAGCAGGTGGGGGCTCCTCATCATCAGAGTCATCTCTCCCCAGCTGCGCATTAGACTTCATCAATGTCTGCTTGCTGATGGGCTGCTGGATTTTCATCTTCGGTTCGCCATTGACATTTGATGAGTGCCAAATATTGTGTATTTGGAACCCTTGATTTACATAAGTTAGACCTTTAGCCTTGTTATTTTCTGATGCTTTGGTTAGTTTTTGTGTTTTTATGTTTTGTAGCTTAATAAGTGAGGAATGGCAAAATTCATGTGGAATTGCTTGGAAAATTCGGAAGCTCAGAAGAACTCGATCAATCGAACTTAAAATTCGATCGATCTAATTTTGCCCAAAGTCGATCGATCGAAATTTCCCAGAACACCCAATCAGGAGTTTCTCCAAGACAAAAAGCAGTTCTCCCTCTGATTTTCGCAGTAGAACACGTTGGTTGCATGACCTTGGTTGTCTCTAGCAAGAGAGGAACCCTAGAAAGGGTTAGAGGAGTCATTTTACATGGGTTTCTAGCCCTAATTTCCTTCTATAAAAGCCATAACCATACCTCCTTGTTGAGTGAGTTCAGAGAACAGTAGCTAGGTTTAATTTCGTGCATTTTGTAGTGTATTCCAGTAGCTTTTGTTCTTAGGCACTTGCTTTTTGTAAAGCTTTCCTTTTATTTCCATGGTTGTTCTTCATTTTCTTGTAGTGTTCTTAGTCATGGAAGGCTAGTAACGTCAACTAAAGTTGAGGATGAAACCTTTCCATTGATGACACTCACACTCTTGTTATAATACTTGCACATTTGATGATATATCATATTTTTTATTCAAGTTCCATTCATTTAAAATGCTTTATCTTTTGCAATGAATGTGGTTGTTGGTAGATATATGACATTTAATGTGTTTCAACCAATGGATACATTGTTTTATCGGTTTGAATGATGATATCCATTGTGATTTGGTCATTGAATGGATACATTGGATGATTTGATTTCAAATGGGTACTCTTTGTGATTTATCTTTGAGTTGGATTCATTCAATGGTTCTAGAATATGTGGTTGACAAACTTGAATGACACCCTAAGCTTAAAGTTCTTTGGGTGTTCAAGTAGAAACCAAGAGTGTGAGTTGTTGGATTTGGTTTGGTAGATTCCTTAGCCTTAGTTCCTTTTAATTTGCACATTTCATTTCATCTCTTTTGTTTAGTCTTTTACTCTTGAATCAATCCTCTAACCTTTGGAACTAGGTTAAAATGAGGTTGATTAAACAAGACACTAATATTTGACCATTTCCCTGTGGATTCGACCTCGCACTTGCACACACTATATTGCAAACGATTCGTGCGCTTGCGAGTACTCATTAAAACACACATCAAATTTTTGGCGCCGTTGCCGGGGAAATCGGTTTAAAAATTGGTTTTTGTTTGATTGATTTTGTTTTTCTACTAGTTAGATAGATTTTTGTTTCATTTTTCTGTTGTTTAGCTTCTGTTCTGCATTCTAAGTTCTTTCTTTGTTTTTCCCGAATCTATTCTGCAGTTTTTGCAACTTACTGGGTGCCCTGAATATTCGATCGATCGAGTTCGCATTTGCCTCATATAAAGTCGATCGATCGAAAATATATTCGATCGATCGAAATATACTTCGATCGAGCAAACTTTCTGCACAGCAGCAGCTCGGAACTAGGTGAGTATCTCTGTTCCAGTACTTTTTTTTTTAGTCCATTTTGTTCATTTTCGTTCATAATTTGTTTCTGTTTAACAATATTTTGTTGTTTGTTTAATTTTCTTTTAGTTCATTATAATTTAGTTCAAATTCTGTGTAGTTTGTGTTTCATATTACCCTCAATTTGTTTTATTTTGTTCTAACAAAAGAAAAAAAAAAAAAAAAAAGAGTTTCTGTTCTATTTTTGTTCTTGTTTCTGTTTCTATTCCTGCACAATTTCAAAATATTCGATCGATCTACTACACTTTCGATCGATCGACCTCAACTCAGAAGGCAGCTCCTGGATAAGATCAGTAGCAGAAATTTTTACCAAAAATACTTTTTGGTCCCAATTAGTAAGTATTCTTATTTTTACCATTGCTGTTATCTTTTTGTAAATTGTATGCATTTTTGTTAGTGTTCACCTTTTTTTATCTTAGTTGTATTATTTTTCTTTTAATAAAAAAAAAAAACATTTTTTTGCTAGTGTGGGTCTACTTAGCTATCTAAGGTCAATGACAAGGCGAATCTGGCAAGGAAAGGTCTTGGGATTTAAGTGTGTCCAATGTGACCCCCCTCACCTACCTGGGAACTAGCCTAGATTGTACTTTGGAGAACTTTGTTCCCCATTAGCAAATTCTTTTTTATTTTATTTTTTGTTTGTCTTTTGGTTAAACATTTGTGTATGCTTGGTGTATGCTTGGTAGAAGATCATTGAACCTAGACTTGACATCTTTAGATCCCGAAATTGAAAGAACTCTTAGGAGAAGGTTTAGAAATTCTGTTGAGATGGGAGATAACATGCATGCGAATGAGAATGAGAGGAATCGGGGAGAAAACGTTGATCATACTAGGACACTTAGGGATTTGTTTGCACCCGTTGCAACAAATTCTCCTTCATGTATAGTGTTACCCCCAAACAATGCCACTAACTTTGACCTCAAGCCTCATGTCATCCAACTCCTACCCGCATTCCATGGCTTGGACCTCGAAAATCCTTATAGCCATGTGAAGAAATTCAAAGACATCTGTGCCACCTTCAAATTTCAAAATTTTTCTGAAGAGTCTGTGCATCTTAGGCTATTTCCTTTCTCACTCCATGATAGAGCCAAGGCATGGTTGGATTCAAACATGCCTGGTTCCATCACTTCTTGGGAGAACTTGCTAAACAAGTTCTACAACAAATTCTTCCCCATGTCCAAAGTCAGTGAGTGTAGGAAGGAGATAAGCTCATTTACTCAAGAAGAAGATGAGAAATTTTCTGAGAGTTGGGAGAGATTTCAAGATATGCTGATTAAGTGCCCTGCACATGGATATGAGAAGTGGAGACTCGTGCAATTTTTCTATCAAGGATTAACTCAATCCAACCGTAGCATGATCGAGTCGATGAACGGAGGTGCATTTCTGAGTTTGATGGGAGAGGAAGCATATAGGACCTTAGATCAGTTATCCGACAATTCCCAACAGTGGGATTTTTCAAGCTGTCGAGATAAAGCTGCTCGCATTCAGAAGAAGGGAGGCATCTACGAGATTAAGGAGGATATAGAATTAAAAATGAAGATAGATGCCCTTACCAAAAAGGTCGAAGCCCTAGTTGTTAGCAAATCCATGAATGCTGCCAACCCATTCCATGTTGACTGTTGTTCCATTTGTGCTAGTCCCATGCTCTTAGCGCAGACTTGCCCATCATTGCCGGATTTTGTCGAGTCACCAATAGAGCAAGTGAACGCTTTCAACGATTATCGGAAACAATCCAATGGACCTTTCTCCGAATCATACAATCCAGGGTGGCAGAACCACCCCAACTTTTCTTGGAAGCAGAACCAGCCTATGACTCAAGGGGGAGTTCCTCACCAATCCCATACTCAATACCCCCCTGGATTTCATCAACCGGTTAACCATCAAAGCCGTCCATCCCAGCCAGCACCATCATACCAACCCCCTACTCAAGCCCATGCCTCTTCTTCACAGTCTTCTTTGGAAGACACTCTTAAGGCTTTCATCCAGCTCACAGGCCAATCCATCAATGACGTGAAGAATGCTACCATGGTGAACACTCAAGCTATTGCCAAGATGGAGACCTAGATCGGGCAAATTGCTAGTCACCTGGGGGAGAGAGAGAAGGGAAAACTCCCTAGTCAGCCTGTGCCAAATCCGAAGTTGCAGTTCCATTAGGGAAGTTCATCAAATGCAGTGCATGGGCTGGAGCATGTGCAAGCTGTTGTCACACTGAGGTTAGGGAAACATGTAGACAACCAAGTGGTTCACCCTGAAGAGAACCCTGCTGCACAAGAAGGACAAGGAAGCAGGAGCGTGGAGAAGAAAGATGCCGAGCCATCTACATTAGCTCCGACCATAGAAACTCCTCCTAGGTCGTTCATACCTAAGGTGCCATTCCCTAATAGACTTCTCAGGCCAAAGAAGGGAGGAAAGTTCGAGGACATTCAGGAGGTGTTCAAACAAGTGCAGATCAACATCCCGTTCTTGGATGCCATCCAGCAAGTGCCGTCTTATGCTAAATTCTTGAAGGATTTGGTAACTGTAAAATGGAAAACCAATGTCCCGAAAAGAGTTTGCTTGACCGAGCAAGTCAGCTCAATCCTCCAATGTAGGTTGCCTATCAAGTATAAGGACCCCGGATGTCCTACTATTTCTTGCACAATAGGCATTAGCCACATTGAGAAGGCACTCCTAGACCTTGGAGCCAGTGTCAATCTCCTACCCTATTCAGTTTACCTGCAATTGAGGTTAGGAGAATTGAAGCCCACCTCCATGACACTGCAATTGGCTGACCGATTAGTTAAGATACCACGGGGAATAGTAGAGGATGTTTTGATTAAGGTGGACAAATTTTATTTCCCCGTGGATTTTATAGTGCTAGATACTAAGCCGGTACAGAACGTTGGAGTTCAAATACCGGTGATCCTCGGGCGACCATTCTTACCTACGGCTAATGCCCTGATCAACTGTAGGACGGGGGTAATGAAGATCTCCTTCGGCAATATGACAGTGGAGCTGAACATCTTTGACATCAGCAAGAGGCCGAGGGAATGTGATGAGATCGGAAGTGCCTGCTTGATTGAGGAGATCATGGAGGAAGAATCAAGCACCAAAGACCCCCTGGAGGCATGCTTTGCTCAGTTCGGAAAGGATCTGGACTTGGACGAGTTACTTGAGCAAGCCAATGCCGTTTTAGAGTTTGCTCCTCTGGAAAGCAAGGAAGAAGAGGAGGCAGCATTACCTGAGCCTCCAAAGAATGAACTTAAGCCCCTACCAGAAAATATTAAGTATAAGTTCCTCGGTCCAGCCGACACTCTGCCGGTGATCATAGCTTCGGATCTACATGCTTCTCAGGAGGAGAAATTGTTAGACGTGTTGAGAGAGCATAAGGAAGCTATAGGCTAGACCATAGAAGATATTAAGGGAATCAGCCCCTCGGTGGTTATGCACAAGATACATCTGGAGGAGGACACAAAACCATCGAGGGAGCCACAGAGAAGGCTCAACCCGACCATGAAGGAAGTCGTCAGAGGAGAAGTAATCAAGTTATTGGATGCAGGAGTCATCTACCCAATCTCTGACAGCAAATGGGTGAGCCCCATTCATGTCGTGCCCAAGCGAGCTGGAGTAACGGTCATGCAGAACAAGGAAGGCGAGTTGGTCCCAACTCGAGTGCAGTCTGGATGGAGAGTCTGCATCGACTACCGCAAGCTGAACACCACTACCAGGAAAGATCACTTTCCTCTTCCGTTCATTGATCAAATGGTGGAGCGGTTGGCTGGGCACAAGTATTACTGTTTTTTGGCTGGTTATTCTGGATATAACCAAGTCCCTGTGGACCCTGAAGACCAAGAGAAGATGACCTTCACTTGTCCGTTCGGGACGTTCGCCTACCGACGCATGCCCTTTGGCTTATGCAATGCACCCGCTACTTTTCAGCGGTGTATGATCAGCATCTTTTCTGACATGGTGGAGCGTTTCCTGGAGGTATTTATGGACGACTTCTCAGTTTTTGGGTCATCTTTTGAAGAGTGTTTGCACCACCTCACGTTAGTCTTGGTGAGGTGTAAAGAGAAGAACCTGGTGCTCAATTTGGAGAAGTGCCATTTTATGGTACAGCACGGAATTGTGCTCAGTCACGTCATCTCTCGTCAGGGGATTGAAGTAGACAAGACGAAGGTAGATCTGATATCCAACCTTCTGCCCCCACGGACGGTGAAAGAGGTTCGCTCTTTTCTGGGCCATGCAAGATTTTATCGGCGATTCATCTAGGACTTCAACAAGATCGCCCAGCCCTTGTGCAAACTGTTGGTGAAGGAGGCCCCTTTCATTTTTGACAAGGACTGCAAGAAGGCATTTGGGGCCTTGAAGGCAATTCTGACGTCCACACCCATCATTCGGCCCCCTAGCTTGGGTACACCTTTCGAGATCATGTGTGACGCATCAGATTACGCCGTTGGTGCTGTGTTGGGGCAGCGCATTGACAAACTTCCCCACGTCATTTATTATGCAAGTCGAACTCTGAACGACGCCCAGCTGAATTATTCGACCACTGAAAAGGAGCTGCTGGCAGTCGTATTTGCCCTGGATAAGTTTCGATCCTACCTACTAGGATCGAAAGTCATCATCTACTCGGATCACGCGGCATTGAAGTATCTTTTCTCCAAAAAGGATGCTAAATCTCGCCTCATCCGGTGGATTTTGCTCTTACAAGAGTTCGACATTGAGATTCGGGACAAGAAGGGTTCCGAAAACGTGGTAGCTGATCATCTCTCGAGGATTACCGTGGACTTCACAGAAGAAGCCGTCCCCATTTCTGAGACCTTCCCCGATGAGCAGTTGATGCATATTGCTCATGCTCACTCACCATGGTTTGCTGACATAGAGAGCTATCTTGTCACCGGTCAAATGCCTTTGCATTGGGGGTGGCAAGATAAGTCCAAATTCATGTCTGTGGTGAAGAATTTTTTCTGGGACGATCCTTACTTGTTCAAGTACTGTCCCGATCAAATCATTAGGAGATGCATTCCCGAGCCTGACCAATCCAGTGTCATCTCCTTCTGTCATGATCATGCCTGTGGAGGCCACTTCAGTGCAAAGAAGACCGTTGCAAAGATTTTGCAGTGCGGTTTTTACTGGCCTACCATCTTTCAAGACGCTCACACTCATTGTGTTTCATGTGAGCACTGTCAAAAGCTAGGGAGTATTTCATGCCGAAATATGATGCCCCTCAACCCCATTCTTATTGTCGAGATCTTTGATGTGTGGGGCATCGATTTCATAGGACCTTTCCCACTCTCCTTCGGCTATCTTTACATTCTGGTTGCAGTGGACTACGTGTCCAAATGGGTGGAGGCAGTTGCCTGCAAGACCAATGACCACAGAGTTGTGGTTCATTTTTTAAAAGACACTATATTTGCTCATTTTGGTACTCCTCGAGCAATTATTAGTGATGGTGGAAAGCATTTCTACAACCGGGTGTTCGAGCAGCTAATGAAGAAATATTGCATAACGCACAAGGTTGCCACTCCCTATCATCCTCAGACGAGTGGACAAGTGGAGGTTTCAAACAGAGAGATCAAGAGGATTTTAGAGAAGACGGAAAACCCATCAAGGAAAGATTGATCTCTCCGGTTGAACGATGCATTATGGGCATACCAGACAGCTTTCAAGACACCGATTGGCATGTCACCTTACCGTATCGTGTACGGGAAAGCATGCCATCTGCTTGTGGAGTTGGAGCACAGAGCCTACTGGGCCATTAAGCAGCTGAATTTCGATCTCACAAAGGCTGGCTCACAGAGGAAGCTCCAACTCAATGATTTGGAAGAGCTGAGGAACGATGCTTATGATTGTGCTAGGATGTACAAAGCACGGATGAAGAAGGTTCATGACCAGAACATATTGAGGCGATTCTTTGAGCCCGGTCAGAAAGTCCTTCTTTACAATTCACGTCTGCATCTGTTTCCAGGGAAGCTCCGATCTCGATGGACATCTTTCATAGTTCGATTAGTGTTTTCTTATGGGGCTATTGAGATTGAGGATCCAAAAAATGGCAGCACGTTCAAGGTGAATGGGCAACGACTGAAGCCATTTTTGGAGTTACAGAGCTCGGAGGTTGAGACGACCCTTTTAGAGGATCTGAGTTACTCGGAGTGATTGTCGTCAGGATGGAAAGTCTGGCTGAAGACTGAAAACTTAGTTCTTGTGGGAGGCAACCCTCATTATTTTTCCTTATCATTTGATTTTATTTCTTGTGTTTTAGTTGTGATTTTCAGGACAGTGTCTGCCGTTCAAGTTTGGGGGAGCACTTCTCTTGCAGTGTGCCCAACTTGCATCACCATTTCGGTATTGTATCTCTAACCACATTGGGGACAATGTGTTATTCTAGTTTGGGGGTGCGGTAGACATTTCTGTCTGTTTTCATTTTATGTTTGCTTTGTTAATACTTGTCAATATATATACCTTATTGTTAGTTGAGCATGGTTACATCTTACTATGGTTTGCATCTCATTAGTTTGTTTAACATGTTGAATTTTACATATCATTAAAATCTGAGATTTTTTGACTCATCTTTGGATTAGAGAGACTTGACATGTTTAAATTGTTTATCACAAGCACATTAGCATTGTTTCTGTGGTATGAGATTTGAATTAAAAATAATGTATCTTGAGATTTGTAGGATGACTTATTGATGAAACCTTGGCTTATTGTTATATATATATATATATATATATATAGATTCAAAAAAAAAAAAAAAAAAATCTGCTTAGAATAATATCACCAATTTGATTTCTCATTGAGTAACTAGGTTCCTTGCCTCATTAAGCATTGGGTGTTCGCGTAAAAAGATGAGAATTTCAGCTTGGATGATTGTTTGGCTAGTTTGACTTCGTAGCCTTTTTGACTTGAGTAATTAAGCCCTTAGGGATGTTTTTACATCTAGTGCCCTAAAACCATCTGGTTTGGGAGTCACTGGCCCAACACTCATTACATGGGTCAATTAGAAAGCTTAATGGAGTCAAGCATTGCATAGCCGACACAAAAATAATAAATAAACAATAATAAACGTAAGATAAGCCTTGGTTATTTGATGGAAGTCCAGCGAATTTTTGGATATATGTGCTTTGAGGAAAATCGAAACCCCATGACTCTATGTTATTCACACCTTACACTTTTGAACATGTGTTGTCTCAATTTTTCATCTATGAGTTGATCGATTTTTGATAACATGATAATATGATATTCATTATGTTAAATATACTCATGATGTGTGAACCATGTGTTTGAATGATGATTTTTGCTCAATTGATAATTCAGTACTTCTATGTTTGTGGGTATCATTTCTGACAAACCCTCACGAGACTTCACTCGTCCACTAGGGAGTCTTAGGGGTTTAAAAGGCTTGTTGCATATGCTAAATGCAATCGTTTCTCCCACGAAAGAGGACTTATGTTTCATGCCTTGATTTTGTTTTCCATTTTGTTTTTGCTAAGGGACTAGCAAAATGTAAGTTTGGGGGTATTTGATGAGTGCCAAATATTGTGTATTTGGACCCCTTGATTTACATAAGTTAGACCTTTAGCCTTGTTATTCTCTGATGCTTTGGTTAGTTTTTTTGTTTTTATGTTTTGTAGCTTAATAAGTGAGGAATGGCAAAATTCATGTGGAATTGCTTGGAAAATTCGGAAGCTCTAAAGAACTCGATCGATCGAACTTAAAAGTTGATCGATTTAATTTTGCCCAAAGTCGATCGATCGAACAAACAATCAGGAGTTTCTCCATGACAAAAAGCAGTTCTCCCTCTGATTTTCGCAGCAGAACACGCTGGTTGCATGACCTTGGTTGTGTCTAGCAAGAGAGGAACCCTAGAGGGGGTTAGAGGAGTCATTTTACATGGGTTTCTAGCCCTAATTTCCTTCTATAAAAGCCATAGCCATTCCTCCTTGTTGAAAGAGTTTAGAGAACAGTAGCTAGGTTTAATTTCGTGCATTTTGTAGTGTATTCCAGTAGCTTTTGTTCTTAGACACTTTCTTTTTGTAAAGCTTTCCTTTTATTTCCATAGTTGTTCTTCATTTTCTTGTGGTGTTCTTAGTCATGGAAGGCTAGTAACCTCAACTAAGGTTGAGGATGAAACCTTTCCATTGATGACACTCACACTCTTGTTATAATACTTGCACATTTGATGATATATCATATTTGTTATTCAAGTTCCATTCATTTAAAATGCTTTATCTTTTGCAATGAATGTGGTTGTTGGTAGATATAGGACATTTAATGTGTTTCAACCGATGGATACATTGTTTTATCGGTTTGAATGATGATATCCATTGTGATTTGTTCATTGAATGGATACATTGGATGATTTGATTTCAAATGGGTACTCTTTGTGATTTATCTTTGAGTTGGATTCATTCAATGGTTCTAGAATATGTGGTTGACAAACTTGAATGACATCCTAAGCTTAATGTTCTTTGGGTGTTCAAGTAGAAACCAAGAGTGTGAGTTGTTGGATTTGGTTTGGTAGATTCCTTAGCCTTAGTTCCTTTTAATTTTCACATTTCATTTCATCTCGTTTGTTTAGTCTTTTACTCTTGAATCAATCCTCTAACCTTTGGAACTAGGTTAAAATGAGGTTGATTAAACAAGACACTAATATTTGACCATTTCCCTATGGATTCGACCTCGCACTTGCACACACTATATTGCAAACGATTCGTGCGCTTGCGAGTACTCATTAAAACACACATCAACATTGATGCCCAACTAAAAAATAATCTGAGTTAGGAGGCAGCCAAACGGAAGACCAGCAGTGCTCTCATTACGGGCCTCTAATATAACCCCCAAAATGTGCTTGCACAGGCAGAAAGGCAAGCGGAGGTGGATTGCATAGACAAACTGGGCCCGTTTCAAGATCAAATCACTGCGCCGGGCAACAGGCCAGATGTTCTACTGAATGATCTTGGCCAGCATGCTGTGGGTGGATGACAGGGCACCAATCCGGATAGCAGTAGAGCGCTCCTCACCTTGGGGAACGGCACGAAAGAATTTCCTGAGATCATCCAGGGATGGAGGAAGCACCACCTCATTGTATGGGCTGGCCGAAATCTCGAGCACTGGGACTCGGATGATGTGACTGATGACCTGAGGATCAATAGTGATGAGATGGCCTGCAACTGAGGACTGAAGCACCACTCCATGATCATCATTCTGCACCACCTCCAGGTTGGCGTAGAACAGCTTGACTAATCTGGTGTATACCACACAAGCACAGCTGTGGAGATATCCCCAGTTGTACGTCTGGATGATGTCAAGTATGTTGTCCAGCGGTGGCACCATGATGTCAGCCCGAAGAACGTTTCGCTCAGCAATGATGGAGCGGTCCATAATTTTGGCCTGAATTGCAGCCCTATCTTCCACAAGCCTCTGACGGACCCTGCGGGGTGGACTGCCGGCAGACATGATTCTGTAAAAGATCCAAGAAGAATTTTCCAAAGAAAAAGATTCCAAAAATATTCCTGTTAGGATAACAAAAATTTGGCAGAATAACAGCAGTAAAAGGAATTGTGAAAAAAATAAATACAAAATAATATCACAACTAAGTCCAAGAAATTTCAACATGGTAGATATATGCATCTCATATTCAAAAAAATAACATTCTAACAGTCTCAAAAAAAACTGAAGAGAAAAAGATTAGAAAAATACCTGGAATATGAGAGGAATATGCAACAAGCCAAACACTTAAAGCCAACTTAACTCACAAACAACCAAAAACAATGATTTTATGGGGTATGGAGTGAATGTGGCGAGCAGGGGTTTTTATAGCCACTGTGGGGTCCCAGTCCGGATGGTGGATTGATGACGTCCGGACGCTCTCTGCCTCAGAAAGGAGCAGACTGGTAGCACACATCCGGACGATATAAAGAGACCGTTCGGACGATGATGACAGTGCATATCCGGACTCCGTCAGGTCCTGTCCGGACATGTGGGCTCCATCCCCGTCCGGACTCCAAGAGAGTACCGTCCGGACCACCAGTCTGTCCGAACGTCAATGTAGACCGTCCGGACGCTCCACATTGAAACACCAGAAAAACAAAGGAAAATTTACAGAGATCAAATTTCCTCAAGTCAGTGTCAGAACACGCATGTATAATCAACTGATAACACAATCAGAGAGCATCTCAAAAACTAAATAGAGATGTAAATGAGAGTTGAGATTTCAAATAGCACAAATAATTTTCCTGATCATAGAAAATTCAAATAGGCAACTCTACTCAAGCAATGCGTGTGTGTGTGTGAAGACTGAACCCACAAGGTTTGAAAAATCAAGACAAGAGCAACCGGATTTCCTAAAGAAGAGAGAGAATCTGTGACAGATTAGCCGAAATTCAAACCTTACTTTTACTAGGGCCTAGCCATCCTCATCTGATACACTCCCCCTGAGATACAGCACCGAATTGTTTTACTTGTACCATGTAGGACAAGATAAAATTTTTACTTGCTCATAGAGGGCAAGGTATATTGCAAATCCAGTACAGAAGCAGTGAATAGACAATTTTAAATCACAAAATTCATACGAATAACTGCTCAATTCTTATGGTGCTGCAAGCTAGAGGAAATGCCAAAATTTATAGAAGCTAGGTTCAACTAGCCTGTGGTCAATTTGACCATCTTATCAATAACCTCTTCTCCTATTGAGAAATTCTAGAAGTAAATAGTCAGATAAGGAAAGATGTACCTTTAGGGGGTCTCGGATAGTGCACTTTTTCATCGCATGAGGAAAGAACCTATCCTACTTTTGCATAAACATGAAAATCACTTGGCCAAAATAGTCATAAAACTCTCAAATACATCTAAGCAAAGTATTGATGCTCACAGAATTGAGATATCAGGTGAAGATACATACAATATCTAATGAGCCAAGAGAAGGATTAATCCTGCAAATTCTACCAATTTTTTTTTTTTTGTTGAAAACAAATAAACAGAAAAACAACAAAGACATGCCTATGGAAAAGGAAATGACATCTAATCCCAGCATGTAAGGTAAAGCCAAACCTATCCTCATGGAGAGAGGTTTAGAAATACCAAGACAGAAAAGCAGCCGCCCGACGTGCTTTTAACTGTCATCCCCAAAGATATATCTGTAAAAGCTTCTCAAGATAACAAGAGAAAATATGGGGATAAAATAAACAGTTCCTCAAACAGAATGCAAGGCATGAATAAGATATGACAAATAGACAATGCAATGCAAACATACCTGACATGCACTAGGATATTGGAACCAAAATCCTAGGCATGGGAGACCTCACCTACTAGGTGACTCCCCCTTAAAGGGGTTGAAAAATTGAAATGACTTCTAAAAGTAAAGTGTGTGCATAAGTGTCAACAAAAATTAAGGCACAGCGGAAAGTAAATGACACAGAGATTTTTGTTGACGAAGTGGAAACTCAGTTAAGAGAAAAACCACTCCGGGGCAGCTAAACCCAGGAATTCCACTATTCAGAAGACATAGCTAGATACAAGACAGTAACACTCACATGTACCAATGCAGTGGTCGTACCTTGATCTCTGACGTGTAACCCAACACGAATGCTTCCCAACCAGGTTCACCTACCTGAAGGGGTCTTCAATGGAACTCCTTACCTTAGAGCCGACCTCTAAGATAGACTTCGGTTTACAGCACGGCGCAGTTGTAAAACGGCTTCAGAGGGATTGATGACTTCTCTGATCTCTAATGGAATTCACACCCTTGGCAAGGCTTTAGAGGAAATATCACGTCTCTAAGCTATAGAGAATTCACCACCGAATTTTCTGTTGAAAGCATGCCTCAAGCCTCTTATTTATATGCTTTGAAATCCAAAATCGACTAAAAAATGGAGTTTGAAACACGCGCGTCCGGACGGGCCATGTTTTTCTTGTCCGGAAAGTAATTCTGGAATTTTCTGAAGGGCCGTCCGGACGGGAAAATATTTCCGTCCGGATGGAGGCCTTCCGGATGCTTCTAGGATCCGTCCAGACACTCAAATTACAGAATGTTTTCTAAGCTTTCCAATGAAGCCAATTTCGTCCCAATCCAATATTTGAGTAAAACGTTATGACCAAAATACCCGAGGGTGTCCGGACGGCTTGACCGAGCGTCCAAACGGTCAATTGCAACCGCCTCTCCAAGATAGAACTGAAAGTTTCCATAACAAGGCCGCGTCCAGACGGTGTTGCCCTAGTGTCCGGACAGTTACACAGCGGCTGCACGAAATTAGCATAATAAGGCTTGGAACGTCCGGACCTTGAAGGCTAACGTCTGGACGGTTGAACTGGTGCACGCAATTTCCATATATGAAGCTTGATCGTCCGGACCATGAAGGCTGACGTCTGGATGGTTGAACTTGGTATGCACATTATTGCCTTATAGAGGACATCGTTAGGATGGTAGCAGCCGTCTTCCTGTAACTGTGTCTTGAGGCAGACACCCTATTTCTTGTCAAACACTGAATGGCTTCCGGACGGTATAACCACGTCATCCGGACGGATGCGCTGGTACACTGGGATTCTCTCGAACTCTGAAGAGCGTCCGGACGATTTGCCATTACGTCCGGACGGATGCAATCTTAAACTGGTCGAAGCTTCTAGACACTGATGGGCGTCCGGACGGAAAGATCTCGTCGTCCGGACGGATGTTGCTGACTGATGAGTGTCCGGACAGAATACCACGTCGTCCGGACGGCTGACAGGGAACCGAAATAAATCATTGAAAACTTCACAGAATTTTCTCGAAGAACATAGCTGAAGAGTAGACTCTGGATAAAGCAGCATCCCTGTGAAAGCAGCAACATTACATAGAAGTGATTTTGTCCAATCAGAATGTAGCCAACACAAAAACTAACAAACTCCCCCTTTGGCCATTTTGGGACAAAAATCACTTGACCGGTTAAAAATACAATCCCGGTCCAATCAACAATTACTTCCCCTTTTTGTCACAAAGGGACAGAGGGTAAAACAGAGTAATGAGAAAAACCACACAACAATTACTCCCCCTTAATGTCTCAGAAGGACAAGGGTAGACGGAGTAATAATATCCACATACAAAAACGTTCTAAAATCCAAAAGAATAGGAAAGTAGAGAAAAGTCTGTAAGTGGCCCAAAAGAGAGGAACATAAATCCTCCAAGTATCAAATCCCAAGATCTTTAGAAATTGAACATCCGACTTCAACAATAGTCAGTTTTCCAAAGGATGCATCTGCCACTCACTGTGCTGGAAGCCGCTGGATGTCGTATCCCTGAAAAACCAATCAGAAATATCTCCAAAAATACCATTAGATCCTGTTAGTTCCAACATAATGCGGTATTTAACACGGCTGTCAAATGGATGCCAAAGAGAAAAATAAGCAATGCAGCTACTCATAAGGCATAAATATATCATGATCAGCCCAACACACAGACAGAAAAGGATTTTCATGCACAATATCTCAAGAAAATATCCCAACAAATATTCCAATATTCTAAAAGCACAAAGACTTAAAAGAATAATGGAAGACACAAAGAAGATCATGGGATGAGAAGAGATGTGCAACAAATGCCAAAATCTTGGGAGAAATCCACGAGAAAAACACATAAGATGCCATGATAAATCAATAAAAATGCAAAGATGTGTGTATGGCAGAGAAAGAGAAGCAAGTCTTAAACCTATAGAGATCCTGACCGGATGAGTAATTGCTAGGTCAGCATATGGTAAGACTGCTCTCGTAAGAATAAGTCCGTCCACACACAACACAGTGAAAATTTTGAAACTTGAGGAAAATTTGCAGACAAATAATTTTTCCAAAGACAGTTTCAGAACACGCATGTATAATCAACTGATAACACAATCAGAGAGCATCTCAAAACTAAGCAGAGATAAAAAGAGAGTTGAGATTTCAATAAGCACAAATAACTTTTCCTGATCACAGAAAATTCAAATAGGCAACTCAACTCAAGCAATGCGTGTGTGTGAGGAGACTCTTTTCCCACAAGGTATGACTTTCCAAGACATGACAAAGAGCAACTAGATTTTCTAGACACGAGAGAAGCAGCCGCCTGACGTGCTTTAACTGTCATCCCCAAAAATATATGCAGAAGCTTCTCAAGATAACAAGAGAAAATATGGGGATAAAATAAATAGTTCCTCTAACAGAATGCAAGGCATGAATAAAATATGACAAGATAGACAATGCAATGCAATGCAATCATACCTGACATGCACTAGGATTAAGGAACCACAATCCTAGGCATGGGAGACTTCACCTTTACTAGGTAAGTCCACTCCCCCTCAAGGGGTGAATGGTCACATCCTTCCTGACCCATACCTGCTTAACCCGAGGCGGTAGCTTGCAGGTTTTTCCCATGTTGTCCATTCTCCGTAGCATACCTTCTATTAGGTTCAGCAATCCTTCATGGGCATGGCTGCCATTGGGCTTATGCGGCTTTCTCTTGTAACGCGTTGATTTGCCACTCTGATTAGCAGGAACAAACTTCTGCTAATGCCGTAGAGCTTGAAGAGCCATCGGAGGTGTAGCTCTTATTGGCAGCTTCCTCTGAACCTTTAACTTCTGGAGTTGTGGAAATTTGGGTCGGATGTGACCGGTGATGCCGCAGTGATGACAGGTGGGCAAGCTTCTTTTGTTTGAATGCTTCTTGACATTCTCTGCAAAATTATGGTTAGCATTCTTACACATAACAGTGCCCTTACCTTCTATATGTCTCCTATGCGGAGGAACATATTTTGATGAGGAAGAATCTTCAACTTTACATTTCCTCATAGCATCCTGCTTGATCCAAGGCCTGTGGGATTTCAACAAACAACAATTTGGCCTAATATGACCAATCTTCCCACAATTATGACAAGTAGGGACAAACTTACCATGAGCTTGTGTACCTGTGTCTTTGGATTTTGGCATCACACAATCATTCAAGCAAGAATTATCCAAACAAGCAGTGTCTACTATCACAGGCTCAATAATAAAGGAATCTAATTTAGAATCAGAAACATGTGAAGTAGAAGCACTCAAATCATCAACAACTAAATCAGGCTTGTTGGAAATATCTGAATGAATACACATCATGCTTTTCAAATTATCACTAGAGAAAACAGAATCTTTTAATTTAATCTCTAGTAAATCAATAATGTTAAACAACATGGTATTCTCAGATCTCAAAGAGTCAATTAAGGCATGTGATTCAGACAATTGAACAATCAAAAACTCTTTTTCTTGCTTCACCTTTTTAAGCTCTTTATGTGAAATTTTAGAATGATGATCATTCTTCAATTTATTAAAAACCTTCAAGAGCTTAATATCAGAATCCTCATTTGATAACTGAGAAGAATTCATGATAAAAGGTGTAATAAAAAAAATAGAAGTCACAAAGAGATGAGGATCACACTCAGGAATTAAATCCTAAACAGAGTGTGCCGGCTCTAATACCAATTGAAAAATTGAAATGACTTCTAAAAGTAAAGTGTGTGCATAAGTGTCAACAAAAATTAAGGCACAGCGGAAAGTAAATGACACAGAGATTTTTGTTGACGAAGTGGAAACTCAGTTAAGAGAAAAACCACTCCGGGGCAGCCAAACCCAGGAATTCCACTATTCAGAAGACATAGCTAGATACAAGACAGTAACACTCACATGTACCGATGCAGTGGTCGTACCTTGATCTCTGACGTGTAACCCAACATGAATGCTTCCCAACTAGGTTCACCTACCTGAAGGGGTCTTCAATGGAACTCTTTGCCTTAGAGCCGACCTCTAAAATAGACTTTGGTTTACAGCACAGCACACTTGTAAAACGGCTTCAGAGGGATTGATGACTTTTCTGAGCTCTAATGGAATTCACACCCTTGGCAAGGCTTTAGAGGAAATATCACGTCTCTAAGCTGTAGAGAATTCACCACAGAATTCTCTGTTGAAAGCATGCCTCAAGCCTCTTATTTATAGGCTTTGGAAATCCAAAATTGACTCAAAAACGGAGTCTGAAACACGCGCGTCCGGATGGGAGCCAGGGCCATCCGGACGGGCCAAGTTTATCTTGTCCGGAAAGTAATTCTGGAATTTTCTAAAGGACCGTCCGGACGGGTAAATCTTTCCGTTCAGACGGTTACCGTCCCTATGCTTCTAGGGTCCGTCCGGACAAAGAAATTACATAATTTTTTCTAAGCTTTCCAATGAAGCCAATTTCGTCCCAATCCGATATTTGAGTAAAAAGTTATGACCAAAATACCCGAGGGTGTCCGGACGGCTTGACCGAGCGTCCGGACGGTCAACTGCAACCGCCTCTCCAAGATAGCGCTGAAAGCTTCCATAACAAGGCCGCGTCCGGATGGTGTTGCCCTAGCATCCGGACGGTTACACTTCGGCTGCACGAAATTACCATAATAAGGCTTGGAGCGTCCGGACCTTGAAGGCTAACGTCCGGACGGTTGAATTGGTGCACGCAATTTCCATATATGAAGCTTGATCGTCCGGACCATGAAGGCTGACGTCTGGACGGTTGAACTTGGTATGCACGTTCTTGCCTTATAGAGGACATCGTTCGTATGGGATCACACATCGTCCGGACGGTAGCAGCCGTCTTCCCATAACTGTGTCTTGAGGCAGAAACCCTATTTCTTGTCAAACACTGAATGGCGTCCGGACGGTATAACCACGTCGTCCGGACGGATGCGCTGGAACACTGGGATTCTCTCGAACTCTGAAGAGCGTCCGGACGATTTGCCATTACGTCCGGACGGATGCAATCTTGAACTGGTCGAAGCTTCTAGACACTGATGGGCGTCTGGACGGAAAGATCTCGTCGTCCAGACGGATGTTGCTGACTGATGAGCGTCCGGACGGAATACCAAGTCGTCCGGAAGGCTGACAGGGAACCGAAATAAATCCTTGAAAACTTCACAGAATCTTCTCAAAGAACATAGCTGAAGAGAAGACTCTGGATAAAGCAGCATCTATGTGGAAGCAGCAACATTACATAGAAGTGATTTTGTCCAATCAGAATGTAGCCAACACAAAAACTAACAGGGGTGAACTGTCTCATCCTTCCTTACCCATACCTTCTTTACCTGTGAGGCAGGGGTGTGAGCCATGTCCCAATTGATCAGTCTGACTAGGACATTCTTCATCATGTTGACAAGCCCTTCATTGGTCTGATTCTTCTTGGGCTTGTAAGGCTTCACTTTGAAGCATTCGGCTTTGATGTGGCCATACTTACCACAGTGATAGCATGAGAGAGAATCCCTTTGAGGATAATGCTGTTGTTGCCGAAAAACATGACGAGGCTTAGACAGTTTGGAGCTAGACTTACCTGTCTTTTGCTCTGTTTTCCTGATCCGAGGCTGCTGATGTCGGATCTGAGGACAGTGTGGCCTGATGTGTTCAGAGACACCACAATGATAGCCGGTAGGCTGACTTCGTTTGCTGAAATGCTTCTTGAAGGGCTCTGCAAATTTAAGATTGCATTTTCACAAACAATAAAGTCCTTACCTCTTTTAGATATATGCCTCCTATGGGGTGGGATATATTTATCTGAAGAGGTTTTCTCACTAACTCCCTGTTTGGAATCCTCCTGCTTTTTCTAAGGTCTGGGGAATTTTAACAGATAACACTTTGGTCTGATATGACCAACCTTCCGACAATGATGACACATAGGAACAAACTTACCTTGTGTTCCTGAATCCTTGGAGTTAGGCTTCACACAATTATTCAAGCAAGAATTTTCTAAACAAGCTGCATCTACTATCACAGGCTTAATATCAACAGGATCTAATTCAAAGTCATAAATATGTGAAGTAGAAGCACTCAAATCATCAACAATTAAACCAGGCTTGTTCGAAATATCTGAATGAGTACACAACATGCTTTCCAAATTATCACTTGAGAATTATTCCAAGAGATTTTCAGATTCTTTTAATTTATTCTCAAGTGTATCAATAATGTTAAATAGCATGGTATTTTCAGATCTCGAAGAGTCAATCAAAGCAAGTGATTCAGACAATTGCATAATTAATGACTCTTTTTCTTGCTTCACCTTTTTAAGCTCTTTATGTGAAATTTTAGAATGTTGAGCATTCTTCAAATTATTAAAAACCTTAAAGAGCTTAATATCAGAATCCTCATTAGATAACTGAGAAGAATTCATGATAAAAGGTGTAATAATAAATAGAAGTCACAAAGAGAAGAGGATCACACTCAGGAAATAAATCCTAAACAGAGTGTACCCGCTCTGATACCAATTGAAAAATGAAATTGACTTCTAAAAATAAAGTGTGTGCATAAGTGTCAACAAAAATTAAAGTACAGTGGAAAGTAAATGACACAGATTTTTGTTGACGAAGTGGAAACTCAGTTAAGAGAAAAACCACTCCGGGGCAGCCAAACCCAGGAATTCCACTATTCAGAAGACATAGCTAGATACAAGACAGTAACACTCACATGTACCGATGCAGTGGTCGTACCTTGATCTCTGACGTGTAACCCAACACGAACGCTTCCCAACCAGGTTCTCCTACCTGAAGGGGTCTTCAATGGAACTCCTTACCTTAGAGCCGACCTCTAAGATAGACTTCGGTTTACAGCACAACACACTTGTAAAACGGCTTCAGAGGGATTGATGACTTCTCTGAGCTATAATGGAATTCGCACTGAATTCTTGCAGTTCTCAGTGCCCAGGGGCCTCTATTTATAGGCTAGGGGCTCAAATGAGCATCAAGAAAAATATACCTGGGCACCGACCGGACGGTGGACATGGGCCTTCCGGACGGACAATTGTGCGACAAGATTTTCTGAAAAATTCGCGGGGAAATCTTTTCTGTTTAAGGGCATCGTCCGGACGGGATGGCACATCGTCCGGACGGTCGCACGTCCGCTGCAAGTAATTTCCTTAAAAGGCACTCCAGCGTCCGGACCA
Organism: Alnus rubra; assembly: GCA_028654335.1. NCBI lineage: Eukaryota > Viridiplantae > Streptophyta > Magnoliopsida > Fagales > Betulaceae > Alnus > Alnus rubra. The sequence continues at coordinate 1,414,968 of JAJPGS010001540.1, read as the reverse complement.
TGGGGGATGAGCTTCCGAACGACTATTCTTCAACACGCAATTTCCATATCTATAATGCGTGCGTCCGGACGATGATAGGAAGTCGTCCGGACGGTTGAAGTCGAATCGACAATTTCCTTCTTTGATGCATGCGCGTCCGGACCACAGCTGTCAGACGTCCAGACGGTCATATTTGAATTGCGATTCTTGCCTTAAGGAGACTCGCGTCCGAATGGGATACTACATCGTCCGGACGGTTGATTGATCTTCCCTTTCTTGAAATTTGGAAAGAAATCAGAAACTGATCGAGTACTGGGAGGCGTCCGGACGTGCTGCTGAAACGTCCAGACGGATGCAGGCTGGCACAGAAACTTCTCGATATATTATGGGGTCCGGACGGAATGAATACTTCGTCCGGACGGATGATGCTGGTATGTCTAGCGTCCGGACGGGATGACACGTCGTCCGGACGGGATGGCTTGATTGTCCAGACGGCTGACAGGGATCTTGAAATTCTTCTGACTTGCAGACAGAAACGACTGACATCACGCTGAAAGTGGAATCCCTGTTTACCACATCTTTACACTTAAGTGATTTTGTCCAAACACAGAATGAGGCCAAAATACTAATAAGAAATCGGATCCTAAGCAACAGTCCAGACGATGCGATGTTCCCGTCCGGACGCTCAACAGTTAGCAACATCCGTCCAGACGACGAGAACTTTCCGTCTGGATGCCCATTGATGTGAATTTTAAATGTACTAGCAAGTGCACGAATCGTTTGCAATAAAGGGTTTTGCAAGTGCGAGGTCGATCCCACAGGGAATTGTGTTTTTAAAAACAAATTTATGACTAAATTAATCAAATCCTAACCTAGTTCAAAAAATTAAGAGATTTTCATTTTTGATAAATAAAAAAAAAACATAAACTAAATAAAGTAAAATAAAACAAAAGAAAAGGTACTGAGGTTTTGGAATCCACACCCACCAAATCATAGCAACATATTATCATGTTCATCAATACACATCCGAAGTTCTCACCATACAAATCTTATGTATGCTTTACTATGCTTCAAAAAATCATTAAATCATTCAATGAATCCGTTCTTTGCACAAATCACAAAAGATATCCGGTTTAAACCAAATCATCAAATGTATCCGTAGAACGAAACACAATGAATATCCAACATTTTGATAAATAAAAACTCAAGCAATCAATTATGTGAAACTATCTCAAATCATCACATGTATCCGTAAATCACAATAGATATCCAAGAATCATTCCACAAATTGAAAAGAAGTAAAACATTGGAAAAATTAAACCAAATAAAACGGGATAGTATAAACTTACATGAAAACAGGGTTGCTCTTCAATGGTGAGGCTTCATCCTCAACCTTAGTTGAAAAACTAGCTACACATGGCTATGAAAAATAAATTCTAAACTAAAGAAAAACTAAACTAAAAAGAAAAGAATATATGTGGTCTCTAGCTTCTCTCCCTTTTCTTGAGGCTTAGAGGTCTATTTATAGGGAGAAAACAAATCCTAGAAGCCCTAGAATTCCTAGAAAAATTGGAGGTTAGTCTCCTAGTTTGAGTAGGAAACTCAAAACTCAATCCAAGAAGGAAAAGGACTCCAAATCCGTCCAGATTTATGGCCTTTTATTGCGGGACACTTTTGGCATAGCAGACGTCCGAATTAGGAAAATCCTATTTCATAAGGATTTGTATAAAATTGAGTTAGCTTTCCAACTTCACTTGATTCACCTTAATCGAATATTTGAACTGAAAGTTATGGTCAAAATACTATGACATGTGCAGAATCTGAATTCTAATCCGATTTTGACTCCAATTAGGGAAATTCCGATTTAGTCCTCTCCTTGATTTGGTTGAACATAACTACATTATCTAGGTCTTCTCAAAGTGTGTTTTCTTTCACCATAAAGCTATTGTTTTATCTCAATGACCTGCAAAATACTAAAATAGCAAAACTAACCAAAAACATTAGAAAATAACAAAACTAAAGGTTTAGTAAATGCAAATTAAGGGGTCTACATATGCAATATTTGGCACTCATCAAATACCCCCAAACTTACACTTTGCTAGTCCCTTAGCAAAACAGAACACAACATAAAATGAAAGCTTGAAACATAAATCCTCTTTCGTGGGAGAAACGATTGCATTTAGCGTATGCAACAAGCCTTTTAAACCCCTTGGACTCCCTAGTGGACGAGTGAAGTCTCGTAAGGGTTTGCCAGGAATGATACCCACAAACATTTTAAAGCACTATGTTGTTGAAAAAAAATAATCCACACAAACACATGGTTTAGACATCATGAGTAAGTTTAACAAACTGAACAATATACTCACATCATCAGGACATCAAAAATCATTTAACTCGTAGTTGGAAAATTGAGATCACTCATGCTCAAATAAGTGTAAAGTGAGATTAACATAGATTCATGAGGTTTCAATTTTCTCAAAGTTTGTATACCCCAAAATTCATAAGAATCTTATTAGATGAAACAACCAAGGCTTAAATCAATTTTTTTATTTTTTTGTAGGCTGTGCAATGTCTGACTCCCTTAAGCTTTCTATTTGACCCATGTAACGAGTGTTGGGCCAATGACTCCCAAACCAGATGGTCTTAGGGCACTAGATGTAGAAACATCCCTAAGGGCTTAATTACTCAAGTCAAAAAGGCTACGAAGTCAAACTAGTCATACGATCAACCAAATTGAATTTCTCATCTTTTTACGCGAACACTCACTGCTTAATGAGGCAAGAGGCCCGATTACTCAATGAGAACCCAAACTGATGATATTATTATTATTATTTTTTTTTTTTTTTTTTTGAATTTAAGCCAAGGTTTCATCAACAAATCATCATACAAATCTCAAGATACACATACCTCAATTCAAATCTCATACCTCATAGAACCAATGTTAATGTGCTTGTGATAAATAATTCAAACAAGTGAAGTCTCTCAAATCCAACAGATGAGTCAAAAGATTCAGATTTCTAATGACATGCAGTGTTCAACATGTTAAACAAACCAATGATATGTAAACCACAGTTGTGATGTAATCATGCTCAAACAACAACATAACACAATTTTTTTTTTTTTTTTTTTTGAAATGATTTTAGAACAAAAAGACAAATAAACATTGTTTTTTTTTTTTTAGATCAAAAAGACAAATAAACAAACAAACAAATAGACAGAGTGTTTTTCCATACCCCTAAACTTGAATTACACATTGCCCTCAATGTGTAGTTTAGAAATACATTACCAGAAGTAAGGAAACATCAAGGTGCGAAAAAGGCCAGGGCATCCCCCAAACTTAAACACCAAAACACCCGTCAACAAAATTAACAGCAATATTTTCTCATAGAAACAAACATCAAAAGGTTAATTGCTGTCAGTTCAAAATAAAATAACAAGAAATTAAATGAAAAAGTAAAAAGAACTCAGAAAGTAAATGCAGAAAATAAAATAACAAAAAGAATTACCATACCTGCCTCGATCATGTGGATGTCCAACCAATCCCTTCCACCCTTTCTTCTTTAAAATTTGATAGCACTCTGGGAGGATGTTTCCCCATTGTAGGTAGCCAACTTGCTTGCTTGAAAATATTTTCTTGGGACGATGATTCCTAGATTTATGCCATTGTCTGCATAAATCCTTGAGAATCTTGGCATACGATGGCACTTTGAGACATTGAAGAATTAAAGCTTTGGATTCATGATGTGTCTCAAGAGGGACAATGGTGAAGGAATGAGCGTCAGTACTCACTTCCTTGTCATTGGACAGACTTGTATCTGCTGGGGGCTCAATTTTCTTTTTATGCTCAACTTGCTCCTCTTGTTCAATTTGGTTTCTGTGTTCAATTTGCTCCTCTTTCTCTTCTTGCTCCTCTATGTGCTGAATTTGCTAATCTTTTTCTTCTTGCTCCTCTATGTTATCCAAAATTTCCTTACTCTCGAGTATGGTGGTGTCAGGGACATGCTCATAACAAGAATGGCTAGCATCATCCTCATCAATCATGTAGTGCCCTTCAGCCATCAACTGACTTTGAAGCTCTTCTTCCTCCATTCTGTTGAATTCAGCAACCAGATAATCAATATGTCCTTCTATCTTGGCAAGATTCTGTATATTCTCGTTATCGTTTATAGAAGCGGTCTTAAGCTCTTGCATAATCTGGTCGTTGCTCTTGGTGACACTCTTAAGCTCTTGCATCATCTGGTTGTTGCTCATGGTTACCTTCTTAAGCTCTTGTATATTTCGGTTGCTTGTCTGAATGAATGCTTGGAGTGTTTCTTCCAATGATTATCTTTGTGCCGGATAATTGTAGGACGAAGGAGGGGAAGATTGGTGATTGATCTGCGGATACTCAGGATGGTGCAGATCATTGTATTGGGGAGCACAATTTCCCATGGCTTGAGCTTGCCACGAGAAATTAGGATGGTTCCTCCAGTCCGAATTGTAAACATTGGAATTTGACTCAAATCCCGGACTGGAGAAATTTGTGTTCATTTGATCATATGAAAAATTGGAGCCTCGTCCCCAGGATGGACAATTACTAGAACTGTGATAAGGATTGGAACAATATGAACATGGTTTATGTGGGTAACAATTGTGAGTGTAGTTGATAGGAGCAGGTGTCCTACCACTAGGCGAAGCATTTTGTGCAGAAAAATTGTTATGATTATCATAAGAAAAATCCATGCTTCGTTTTCACTTTTTAACATGCAAATATCCCACATAAAACATCAACAATTTTTTTTTTTAAATAACAATAAAAGAAAATAAAAACAAGCAAAACAAAGAAAAGATAAAAATCTTTTTTTTTTATTTTTTAGAAATAGGAATAACAAAAACAAATAAAAATCCTAATTACAACTAGTAGAAAGATAAAATCAATTTAGAAATAAACAGTTTTCAAAAATTCAAACAATTCCCCGGCAACGGCGCCAAAAACTTGATGTGAATTTTAAATGTACTCGCAAGTGCATGAATCATTTGCAATAAAGGGTTTTGCAAGTGCGAGGTCGATCCCATAGGGAATTGTGTTTTTGAAAACAAATTTATGACTAAATTAATCAAATCCTAACCTAGTTCCAAAAATTAAGAGATTTTGATTTTTGAAAAATAAAAAAAAACACATAAACTAAATAAAGTAAAATAAAACAAAAGAAAAGGTACTGAGGTTTTGGAATCCACACCCACCAAATCATAGCAACATATTATCATGTTCATCAATACACATCCGAAGTTCTCACCATATAAATCTTATGTATGCTTTACTATGCTTCAAAAAATCATTAAATCATTCAATGAATCCGTTCTTTGCACAAATCACAAAAGATATCCGGTTTAAACCAAATCATCAAATGTATCCGTAGAACGAAACACAATGAATATCCAACATTTTGATAAATAAAAACCCAAGCAATCAATTATGTGAAACTATCTCAAATCATCATATGTATCCGTAAATCACAATAGATATCCAAGAATCATTCCACAAATTGAAAAGAAGTAAAACATTGGAAAAATTAAACCAAATAAAACCGGATAGTATAAACTTACATGAAAATAGAGTTGCTCTTCAATGGTGAGGCTTCATCCTCAACCTTAGTTGAAAAACTAGCTACACATGACTATGAAAAATAAATTCTAAACTAAAGAAAAACTAAACTAAAAATAAAAGAATATATGTGGTCTCTAGCTTCTCTCCCTTTTTCTTGAGGCTTAGAGGTCTATTTGTAGGGAGAAAACAAATCCTAGAAGCCCTAGAATTCCTAGAAAAATCGGAGGTTAGTCTCCTAGTTTGAGTAGGAGACTCAAAACTCAATCTAAGAAGGAAAAGGACTCCAAATCCGTCCAGATTTGTGGCCTTTTATTGCGAGGCACTTTTGGCATAGCAGACGTCCGAATTAGGAAAATTCTATTTCATAAGGATTTGTAGAAAATTGAGTTAGCTTTCCAAGGTCACTTGATTCACCTTAATCGGATAATTTAACGGAAAGTTATGGTCAAAATACTATGAAATGTACAGAATCTGAATTCTAATCCGATTTTGACTCCAATTAGAGAAATTCTGATTTAGTCCTCTCCTTGATTTGGTTGAACATAACTACATTATCTAGGTCTTCTCAAAGTGTGCTTTCTTTCACCATAAAGCTATTGTTTTATCTCAATGACCTGCAAAATACTAAAATAGCAAAACTAACCAAAAACATTAGAAAATAACAAAACTAAAGGTTTAGTAAATGCAAATTAAGGGGTCTACATATGCAATATTTGGCACTCATCACCCATCAGTGTGTAGAAACTTCGAACTGTTCAAGATTGCATCCGTGCGGACGTAATGGCAAATCGTTCAGACGCTATTAAGAGTTCAAGAAGAATTAGTGTTCAAGTGCATCCATCCGGATGACGTGGAAATACCGTCTGGACGCCATTCAGAGTTCGACAAGTAATAGGGTTTCTGTCCCAGACACAGATATGAGGAAACAGTTGCAAACCGTTTGGACGATGTGGTGTTCCCGTCCGGACGCTATCCTTGGTAAGGCAAGTCATACAACAGAAGTGCAACCGTCCGTACGCTAGGGTAACATCGTCCGGACACGGCCTTGTTACAGTTGACTGTGCAGACCCTCGGTCAATCAGAATTCTACAGGAAGTCTGTTCTCAGAAATTGACACTGATTGGGAAGTTTCAGTATTCCTTCAGGACGACTTGGCATCACATCCGGACGATGTTCATTATCTGCAAGCCGTCCGGACGACTCCGCAACACGTCTGGACGATATACAGTAATTCAAATAACTCCAGAATTCTGTTCGAATGCGGAAAGGATTTCAGTGAAGACCGTCCGGACACACACCTGATAAGGATAAGATATGCGTTGTTTCTGAAGGATATAGCAGAAACCCATCCGGACAGGGTAAACTTCCGTCTGGACAGGCGACAGACAGAGTCCGTTTTTCAGCAGATTTCAAAGTCTCTTGAAGCCTATAAATAGGGGGCTCTAGGTTTGTATTTTGTACAGAATTTGGTGGTGAATTCCGTAGTGCTTAGAGAGGGTGTTTAGGGAGATATTGAAGATTTACTAGCTTTCTAGCCGTTTCTGGTGTGTGCTCGTTGTTTGTGTGAAGTCTATCTTAGGGGTTGGCCCTAAGGTAAAGGAATCCATCAAAAACCCCTTCAGGTGGAAGATCTGGTTGGGAAGCATTCGTGTTGGGCTACACGTCAGAGTTAAAGATATTACTGCTGCATAGGGTTATGTGAGTACGAGTGTCTTGTAACTAACTTTGTTTTCGGATAGTGGATTTCTTGGGTTTGGTTGCCCCGGAGTGGTTTTTTCTCTTCATAGAGTTTCCATTTCGTAACAAATATTTTGTCTCATTTAAATTCCGCATTTAAGATATTTGTTTGCACACAAACACACACACTTGGTTTGTTTAAGAAGTCAATAATTTATTTTCAACTGGTATCAGAGCAGGTTGCACTTGTGTTTTAGAGTTATTTCTTAAGTGTGATCCATGACTTCTTCTAACATAAATCTTCCTAAGTTCTGTGAAGATGATTTTTATGATTTCTCTAAAGATACCCTTTTGATAGGTAAACTCTTTAAGAAATCCAATAACGAACTCAAGAAGATTAAGCAAGAAAAAGAGTCTTTGATTTTACAATTATCTGAATCACATGTTTTGATTGACTCTTTGAAATCTGAGAATGCCATGCTTTTTGATACCGTTGATGCACTAGAGAATAAATTAAAAGAATCAGAGGATTTCTTGAAAAAAATTCTCTAGTAATAATTTGAAAAGCATGCTTTGTATTCATACAGATATTTCTAACAAGCCTGATTTAATTGTTAATGATTTAAGTACTTCTACTTCACATACTTTTGATTCTGAATTAGATTCTGTTGATATTAAGCCTGTAATAGTAGATGCAGCTTGTTTAGATATTTCTTGCTCAAATAACTGTGTGAAGCCTAACTCCAATGATTCAGGAACACAAGGTAAGTTTGATCCTATTTCTCATCATTGTGGGAAGGTTGGTCACATTAGACCAAAGTGTTATCTGTTAAAATCCCACAGACCTTGGAAGAAGCAGGAGGATTCCAAAAGGGGCTTTATTGAGAAAACCTCTTCAGATATATCCCTAGATTTTCTCTTGGTTGCATTGAGAATTTTCTGCAGGTACATTCTAGGGATGACAGAGAAAGCATGTCACTGCTTTTCTGTCTTGGTATAGTCAAACCTCTCTCCCTGAGGATAGGTTTGCTCTTACCTACATGCTTTGTCTAGACATATGTTCTTTTCGTTATTAAGCATGCCTTTGTTGTTTTTGTCTTTTATTTTTCAACAAAAAATAAATAAATAAATAAATTTGGGGGAGAAGATGCAGAATTTTATTTTATTTTTGATAGCTTTTCATATATTCATTGTGCATAAATTGAATTTTCTCATATATTATTGAGAGTTTACGTCTAATATCTGCTAGGTTTTCCTGTGCATCTTAATGCTAGATAGTTGCTTTCCTCATGCGATGAAAAATTGTGCACTATCCAAAGCTCCCCTAAGGTATATTTTTGCTCTCTGACTTTTAGCTTCTGAAAATTCTAATGAGAGAATTTTTTTTTTGCAAAGATGGTCAAATTGACCAACTCGCTAGTTGAACTTAGAACCCATAAATTTTGGCATTCTTTCTAGGTTGTAGCACCAAGTGATAAAAAGCATTCAAAACTGAATAAATATGGATAAATGAAAAGATCCACTGCTTTTGTGCTATACATCTGTTCTTGAACTTGTCCCTATAGAAATAGTCAGTAACCAAATCATTGCGAAAATAGACGGTCACTAAAGGACAAAGTAAAAGAAAAGTATTGCAGCTTAGGGGGAATGTATCAGATGAGGGTGGCTAGGCCCTAGTTAAATAAGGTTTGACTTTTGACTGATCTAACATTGATTTTCTCTCTTATTTAGAAAATCCAGTTGCTTTAAGTCATATCAGTGAACTTCATACCTTATTGAGAAAGCTTTCACACACACACGCATTGCATGAGTTAAGTTTACTATTGAAAAATTTCTATCTGCAGGGAAATTTTTGTGCTTATTGACTCTTAACTCTGAATAATATCTTGGTATATTTTTGAAATGCTATTTGACTGTTTTATTAGTTATTTATGCACGCGTGTTCTGAAGCTAACGTTAGGAAATTTTTTTCCTGCATATTTCCCTTTACTTTTCAACTTCTAGTGTGAAGCAATCGAACGGACATGTTCTTGCGTCCAGACGCGTTCGGCTCTGTCGATCTCTTATCTGACAATATGCCGTCCAGACGAGTTTTTACCACATCCGGACACGAGCTTTCTGCTTTCTCTGCCAAACACACACTACTTTTTTCCTATTCTATCATGTCGTGTTGTGTGTGTTTTCTCTCGGACTGATCCCGAGATTTTGGTATTCTCTGTACATTTTTTTCTCATTCCAAGGTATTTCCTTTGACTTTCCTTATTCTATTAAGCTTTGGTTCTTTTTAGAATATTGGAATCTTTAATTGATTATGATTTGAGAGATTATCCATGCATCTTTTTCTGTCTTTATGCTGGATGGATATTACTAATCTGTGTCTTTTGGATTGCTATATTTGCTTTTGTATTTCTTTATGCATCCAATTGATAGCCATCATAATACTACATTCTTTTTTAACCTAACAGGATCTAATATTTCCTTGTGGTGTTATTTTTGGATAGATTTATGTTTAAATATTTTTCAGGAATATGTTGTCCAGCGGCTTCCAGGATAGTGTCAGATAGAGGGCTCTTTGGAAAATAGAATAGTGTTCAAATCATATGTTCCAGAGATCTCAAATTTTAGATGAGCTCATTCCCCGCTCATACAGAGTCTTCAGTAACTTCTTCCTCTAGATCTGCACCAGCTAGAGATTCAGTGATGAATCTTCTTTTATCGTCTTGCAAACCACTTGTTTAGAGGATTTCATTCTGCGGATGATCAGTTTTGGGCTAGAAGAATCAAGTGACTGAAACTTTTCAATCTATGTTTCCCGGCTTCAGGAGCTAGAAGCCGAAGTGTTTCAAATCCAGCTTTTTATACGGTTTTCTCTTCGTTACTTGATTTTAGTGGATCAGCAGGATTTGGTACTTGGAGGATTTTCGTTCCTCTCTTTTGGGCCACTTGCAGACTCTTCTCTAGTTTCCTATTGTTTTGGATTTTAGAATACTTTTATCTATGGATTTTATATACTCTGGTTTACCCTTGTTCTGTTGAGATATCAGGGGGGAGTATTTTAATACTGTGGTCTTTCTATACTCTATTTACCCTTTGTCCCTTTCAGACAAAAAGGGGGAGTATATGTTAGTTTTTGGACAGGTAATGTATTTTTAACCTATCTAGTCATTTTTGTCCCTGAATGGACAAAGAGGGAGTTTGTTAGTATTTGAATTGGCTACATTCTGTTGACAAAATCACTATTATGTAATGTTGCTGCTTTCACAGGGATGCCGTGTATTTCAGAGTCTTCAGATATTCAGAGTTTATTTCTCTGATGTAGAAAGAGCTGTATTATGACAAGTTGCAAGAGTCACAAGCTTTATGAAGGCTATTTCAGTGTTCAAGGAAGATTCTATGCAAATTCCAACTAAGAGAAGTTGGATCCCAAGCAACCGTCAGGACGATGAGATGTTTCCGTCTGGACGCTCATTAGTTACCAACATCCGTCCGGACAACGAGGACTTTCCGTCAAGACGCCTATCAGTGTCTAGAAACTTTGAACTGTTCAAGATTGCATCCGTCCGGACGTAAGGGCAAATGGTCCGGACGCTATTAAGAGTTCGAGAAGAATCAATGTTCAAGTGCATCCGTCTGGATGACGTGGAAATACCGTCCCGACGCCATTCAGAGTTTGACAAGTAATAGGGTTTCTGTCTCAGACACAGATATGAGAAAACAGCTGCAAATCGTTCGGAGGATGTGGTGTTCCTGTCCGGACGCTATCCTTGGTAAGGCAAGTCGTATAGCAGAAGTGCAACCGTCCGGACGTTAGGGCAACACCGTCCAGACGCAGCCTTGTTATGTAAGCTTTCAGCACTATTTTGGAAAGGCTATTGCAGTTGACCGTCCGGACTCTCATTCAATCAGTATTCTACAAGATGTCTGTTCTCAGAAATCAACACTGATTGGGAAGTTTTTGTATTCCGTATGGATGACTCGGCATCACGTTCGGACGATGTTCATTATTTGCAAGCCGTTCGAACGACTTGGCAACACGTCCAGATGCTATACAGTAATTTAGATAACTCCAGAATTTCGTTCGAATGCAGAAAGGATTTCAGTGAAGATCGTCCGGATGCTCGGTCAAGCTGTCCGGACGCACACCTGATAAGGATAAGATATGCGCTGTTTCTGGAGGATATCGCAGAAACCTTTCCGGACGGGGTAAACTTATGTCCGGACGGTCGACAAACAGAGTCCATTTTTCAGCAGATTTCAAGGTCTCTTAAATCCTATAAATAGCGGGCTCTAGGTCTGTGTTTTGTACAGAATTCAGTGGTGAATTCCATAGTGCTTACAAAGTGTGTTTAGGGAGATATTGAAGATCTGCTAGCTCTCTAGCCGTTGTCGGTGTGTGCTCGTTGTTTGTGTGAAGTCTATCTCTTAGGGGTTGGCCCTAAGGCAAAGGAATCCATCAAAAACCCCTTTAGGTGGAAGATTTGGTTGGGAAGCGTTCGTGTTGGGCTACACATCAGAGTTAAAGGTATGACTACTGCATAAGGTTATGTGAGTACGAGTGTCTTGTAACTAGCTTTGTTTTTGGATAGTGGATTTCCTGGGTTTGACTGCCCCAGAGTGGTTTTTTCTCTTCATAGAGTTTCCACTTCGTAACAAATATCTTGTCTCATTTAAAGTCCGCATTTAAGATATTTGTTTGCACACAAACACACACACTTGGTTTGTTTAAGAAGTCAATAATTTATTTTCAAATGTCTACCAAGAGGAAAACCGACCCATTACGTCGAATGTGTTTGAGCAAGATCTGCTTGCTCAATTTGGGCGAGCAGAATATGAAAAATTTGATGAGGCCCTTTGACACATCAGGAATTCGAGAGGCTAGCTAACAGGGTGGTTGGAATACCATAAACGTGATATTCCGTCCAGACGCTCAATTTTCCAAGCATCATCCGTTAGAGAAATCAGATCCCTTGCATCCGTGCGGACAACGTGATATTCCATCCAGGCATCATCCGTTCGGATGACGAGAAATTTTCGTCCAGACCTTACTCTGTGTCGAGAACCTTCAAATTGTTCCCGCTTGTATCCGTCCGGACGTCTCAGCAGTATGTCCGGACGACTCTCAATGTTCAACAAGGAAATGGACTTCATTCCAAAACACAGATATGGGCAGATAGCTGCAATTGTCAGGTCGATGTGTGTTCTCATCCTAACCCTCTCCTTCATAAGGCAAGTTGTGCATACAAAGTTCAACCGTCTGGACGTCAGTCTTCATGGTTCGGATGTTCAAGTTTCATACATGGAAATTGCGTACATCAATTCAACCGTCCGAACGTCAAACTTCATGGTCCGGACGCTCAAAGCCTTGATATGGAAATTGCGTACAGCTAAAGTGCAACCGTCCCGACGCTAAGGCAACGTCGTCCGGACGCGGCTCAATTCAGGAAAGAATTTCAGCAAATTTGGAAAGCCGATCGCACAGTTATCCATCCGGACGCCCTCAGCTACCGTTCGGACAACGCCTAGGAAATTCAAGTTAGACACGAACTTGGATTCCTGTAGCCTATAAATAGGGGCCCCTAGGCATGTTGTTTGTAAGAATTTGGTAGTGAATTTCGTAGAAGCTTAGAGAGTTTATTGTAAGAGTTATTGTGCTTAGAGGTTTGCCCTTACCTTACATGCTTGGACTAGATTGTCTCCTTTCCTGTGTAGCATGTTGTTTTTCTGTTTTTATTTTCAACAAAAAATAAAATAAAATAAAAAGGAAGGGTTGAAAGATGCAGATATTTCTTTCCTTATTTAGCTTTTCAGATATCTTATGTATTTTTACCTGGTGTTTCAGTTCTTAGTGCATTAATTATTTTGGCTTTTATATAACTGAGAGTTCATGATTGATATCTGCAAAGTTCCCTTGCTGCATCTATTTAATAGATAGTTGCTTTCCTCATGCTATGAAAATATGCACTATCCAAGGCTTATTTAATATGTACATTTTTTTTTATCTCTAATTTTCTGCTTCTGAAAATTCTTTTAAGAGTTTATTTATGTGCTAGGATTGTTAAATTGACCAATTCGCTAGTTGAACATAGCCTTAAAAATTATGGCTTCCTCTAGCAGTTGCAGCATCACAAAGAAACAAGCAGTTAGACTTCAGAGCTTAATGTTACATGAATAAATTCACTGCTTATGTGTTGATACAGCTATATATCTTGTCCTTCATGGTGCAAGTAAAATTCAAAATTGTGCTGCTTCTTAGGGGTAGGATATCAGATGAGGGTGACCAGGCCCTTGTATGATAAAGTATGACTTTGTTTGATCCAACTATGAAAATTCTCTCTTTAGAAAATTTAGTTGCTTTAAATCGTATCAGTGAAGATCATACATTACTGAGAAAGTCTTCACACACACACATTGCATGAGTTAAGTAGACTGTTTAAAAATTCTTCTGCAGTGAAATTTTTGCTAGCTAATTACTTAACTCTTTGTTATATTTTAGCATCAGTGTTAAAATGCTATTGAACTGTGTTGTCAGCTTTTTATACATGCGTGTTCTGGAAATTATTTTTGGGAAATATTTTTTCTACTCCTTTCCTCTATTTTTCAGAATTTTGTGTGAAGTGTTCGGACGGTGGTTCTGTATGTCCGGACGATGCGGCAGGTTTGTCCGGGCATTCCTGATTTAGGTTCGGACGTGCGCTTTAGTGCGATGTCTTACGTAGCACTTCGTTTGGATGGCATTAGTGATACGTCAGGACGATAAACCCTAAATCGCATTTCCCCTGCGCCGCATTTCATTTTCATCATTTCTCTTTGAATTTTTGTCATTTTGTGTGTTTATCTTTGCCCTTTTCACGTGTTTTTTTTTTTCTCATGTGCACTTGTCTTTTTGTGATTTCTCTCCACTCCAAGTATGTTTATCTACCCTTTTACTAATTTCTTTTAAGTTTTTCTTCTTAAAATAGGGACTTTTTGGGGATTATTATATTTTGAGTTTATGTGATTTATAAAGTGATTTATTGCTCATATTTTCTGTTGTTGGGTTGAGATATTGTCTATTATCTGAGTTGGACTGTTCTATTTTGGTTATTTTTGTGGTTGAAATTTTTGGGATAGTGAATTTTACAGCCCTCATAATGCCCATTTTTTTTTTGAACTAATGAATTAATGATTTCATGATTTTTTTGTGGAATATTTTTTGGTTTTTAGTTCAGGAAACATGTCTTCAGATGACTCTCCACCCCGAGTCAGGAAAAGGATTGAAGAATCTGTTGCTAACAGGCGTCTCCGCATGGAAAAGTGGCAAGTCTTACCGGAGCGGAATCTTCTCCATGCCAATCTGAGGGATCTAGTTTTACTCCCTATTGGCTAGATGATTTAGGAGAATCAGTGGGAGTACCTCTACAACTATGCATGCTCGGCTTTTTCTAGATTGGTGCAGGAATTCTATGGCCACATGATTATCATTCAGGATGATGACAAAGGTCTAATCATGCTGAATATGGTCAGAGGGCACACCATTCAGGTTGATCCCCAGCTTATCAATTCTATGCTCGGGGTCCCAGTTCTGCCAATTTTAGGTGTTCCCTTCCCTCCAAGAGTTGAGACTCCCAGCATGGACTTCCTCCATGATTTCTTTGGTACTAGACCTCAAGGAGGGGAGAAGTCCCACTCTTAGATCAGTATTGGTGCTTTTGCCCCTATGCATCGGTTCTTGGCAAAGATAGTTGTGACCAACATCTGGCCACAAGCTTGTCGAAGTACGCTTACTCTCAGGAAGGCCACCCTTCTTTATGCTATTGTGATGAAGACACCTTTTTATCTGTGCAAGCACATTTTGCACACTATGCTAGAGGTTCGTGATGAGACGAACACCAGTCTGTCCTTTGGGTGTTTGATCACTCACATCTGTCTTCAGTTTGTGACAGACATTTCTAATTCTAAGCCCAAATCAAGGATACCGGATCCTCTTGGCATACAGACTCTCATGAAGTCCAATACTCAGTTGCAGCATGAGAGTCAAGGCGATGTCCCTTAGCAGCTGGATCATCATCACAAGCCGTGCCTCCTTCCATCTACATTGAAGCTGCTTTTGCTCAACTTATGTTTTTCATGGAAGCTTTCTAGCGGGAAGTCAACTTATAGGGGAGGGTGTCGAGCAGAGTCAGCTCGACATCTGGGAGTGCCTGAAGTATCATTACGCAAAGCTGAATGATGATGATGATTGAGAGTTTTTATTACTCTTTTTATATGTTTTTATTATTGTTTGAAAAATTGAATTGACTTCTAAAAATAAAGTGTGTGCATAAGTGTCAACAAAAATTAAAGCACAGCAGAAAGTAAATGACACACAGATTTTTGTTGACGAAGTGGAAACTCAGTTAAGACAAAAACCACTCCGGGACAGCCAAACCCAGGAATTCCACTATTCAGAAGATATAGCTAGATACAAGACAGTAACACTCACATGTACCGATGCAATGGTCGTACCTTGATCTCTGACGTGTAACCCAACACGAACGCTTCCCAACCAGGTTCACCTACCTGAAGGGGTCTACAATGGAACTCCTTACCTTAGAGCCGACTTCTAAGATCGACTTCGTTTTACAGCACAACAAACTTGTGGAACGGCTTCAGAGGAAATATCACGTCTCTGCGTAAGTGAGGAATTCACACCGAATTCTTGCAGTTCAGAGTGCCTAGGGGCCTCTATTTATAGGCTGGGGGCTCAAATGAGCATTAGGCAAAATATAGCTAGGCACCGTCCGGACGGTGGACATGGGCCGTACGGACGGACAACTGTGCGAAAAGATTTTCCGAAATTCCAGCGGAGAAATCTTTCCTGTTTAAGGACATTGTCCGAACGGGATGGCACATTGTCCGGACGGTCGCACGTTCGGTGCATGTAATTTCCTTATAAGGCTCTCGAACGTCCGGACCATGGGGGATGGGCGTTCAGACGACTATTTTCCAACACGTAATTTCCATATCAGTAATGCGCGCGTCTGGACCATGATGGCAGTCGTCCGGACGGTTGAAGTCGAATCGGCAATTTCTTTCTTTAATGGACGCGCGTCCGGACCACGGCTGTCAGAGGTCTGGATGGTCATATTTGAATTACGATTCTTGCCTTATGGAGACGAGCGTTCGGACGGGATACCACATCGTCCGGACGGTTGATTGATCTTCCCTTTTTTGGAACTTGGAAGGAAATTAGAAACTGATCGAGTAATGGGAGACGTTCGGACATGCTGCTGAAACGTTCGGATGGATGCAAGCTGGTAGAGAAACTTCTCGATACAGTATGGGGTTCGGACGGAATAAACACTTCGCCCGGACGGATGATGCTGGTCTGTCTAGCGTCTGGACGGGATGACACGTCGTCCAGACGGATGGATCAGTGGACAGATAGGCGTCCGGACGGGATGGCTCGATCGTCCGGACGGCTGACAGGGAACTTGAATTTCTTCTGACATGCAGACTCTGAATAGTGGAACCCCTGTTTACAGTATCTTTATACTTAAGTGATTTTGTCCAAACACATAATGAGGCCAAAATACTAACGAACTCCCCCTTTGGCCATTCTGGGATAAAAATCACTTTACCGGTTTGGAAATACATTCCCGGTCGAAAATAAAAATTACTCCCCCTTTTTGTCACAAAGGAACAAAGGGTAAAACAGAGTAATAAAAACTAACTGTCATAAAGATTACTCCCCCTAACGGTCTCAGAAGGACCCGGGAAACAGTGTAATATAAGTTCAACAGTTTATCAAAAACAAAGACTGAACAAGGATGCTGACGAAACCTTTTGAAGTGAGAGAAATCAGCAAAGTTAGGGCCTTCACATGGAAAGTATCACACGCAAGTATTTCTATCTGAAAAGCTAGTCATAGAGCAAGTCATTATTATGAGAGCATGGAGGTGATAGACAAGTATAACACAGACAAAAGTTACCCTGCCAAAATAATGAAGATAGCATGGTCAACTCATGTAAAGCGTGTGTGTGTGAAGACTCTTATCCATAAGGTTTGCATTTTACAAAAATGACAAGAAACCACCAGATTTTCTAGACAAGAGAAAATCAGAGATAGATTAGCCAAAAGTCAAACCTTATAACTTGCTAAGGCCTAGACACCCTCATCTGATACACTCCCCCTAATAAACAGCACATATTCTGTTTTAGTTGCACCATATAGGACAAGGTAAAAAGTTTTACTTGCTTATAGAAGACAAGGTAAATTTAAGCACATAAGCAGTGATTAAACAATTTAAAGCACAAAACTTTTAATGAATTACTGCTTGTAACTTATGATACTGCAAACTGTAGGGAGTGCCAAAATTTCTAGGTGCTAGGTTCAACTAGCCTGTGGTCAATTTGGCCATCCAAGCAAAAACCTCTTCTCTTATCCAAAAATTCTAGGAGTAAAGAGTTAGAGAAGGAAAAATGCGTACCTCTGGGGAGTCTAGGATAGTGCATGAGGTCATCACATGAGACAAGCTGCTATTAACCAGAACAATAAGCAGGAAAAACTTTTGTACATGTCAGACTAATGTTTTCACCCACATGTAAACATAATATATCAATGCTCAACAAACTAGTAAAACAGAGAGAATACACGAAGTAGCTGACATACCTTGTGAGAGACTTAACCTGCTACGAAGACTCACCCCCCCCCCTTTTTTTATTATTATTACACCATCATGCTATCAGAAGATAAAGAGTTCATCCTAGCATGGAAACATCATGTCTAGGACATGGCACAGACACCAATGGCTTTCCGAAGAGACTCAAACCTGCTACCATCAAGAGGTTTGGTAAGAATGTCAGCCAATTGATTTTCAGTGGGGATGAATGAGAGTGATACTACCTCGGACTCCATAAGATCACGTAAGAAGTGATGCCTGATGTTGATGTGCTTGGTCTAAGAATGCTGAACTGGGTTCTTGGAAATATTGATAGCACTAGTATTATCACAGTTGATAATCATAGTATCTTGAGAGAATCCGTAGTCCCCTAGCAATGTCTTCATCCACAGTAATTGGGTACAGCAGCTACCAGCAGCAATATACTCAGCCTCAGCAGTGGAGAGAGATATGGAGGCTTGTTTCTTGCTCATCCAAGCTACAAGATTGTTCCCCACATAGAAACATCCTCCTGAGGTGCTCTTTCGATCATCAACATTTCCAGCCCAGTCTGCATCAGAGTATCCTGCAACAACAAGATTTGTTTCTCTAGAATATCAAATGCCATAAGAAAGGGTATCATTTACATACCTGATGATACGCTTTACTGCAGTGAGGTGAGATTCCTTAGGATTGGCTTGAAAACGAGCACAAACTCCTACACTAAAGGAAATGTCTGGTCGGCTGGCTATAAGATACAGGAGGCTTCCTATCATGCTCCTGTAAAGGGATGGGTCAACTGATTTTCCTGCAAGATCACTGCTAATCTTGACACTGGTGCTCATGGGGGTGCGAGCATGACTTTTTCCATCCAATCCAAATTGTTTGACCAGATCCTTGGCATACTTAGACTGAGAGATGAAGATACCCTCATCATTTTGCTTGACTTGAAGGCCAAGGAAGTAGTTCAGCTCACCAATCATACTCATCTCAAATTCCTGCTTCATTTCCTCAGAGAGCTCATGGGCAAGAGAGTCTAAGGTAGCTCAAAAAATAATGTCATCAACATAAATCTGAGCGATGAGCTTGTGGGTACCTTGTTGCCTGATAAACAAAGTTCGATCAGCTTGTCCCCTTGTGAATCCCTTGGCCAAGAGATAAGTGGTGAGGCGCTCATACCATGCTCAAGGAGCCTGCTTAAGCCCATAGAGAGCCTTCTTTAGCTTGTACACATGATGGGGATGATGAGGATCTTGAAAACCCTTTGGCTGTTCTACATAGACTTCTTCTTGAAGAACACCGTTCAGAAATGCACTCTTTACATCCATCTGGTATAGCTTGAAATCAAAGTGACAGGCAATAGAAAGAAGAATTCGAATGGATTCTAACCTGGCAACCGGAGCAAAAGTTTCATCAAAATCTACTCCCTCTATCTGGGTATATCCCTGTGCAACAAGACAGGCCTTATTTCGAACCACAGTACCATGCTCATCAGTTTTATTTTTGAAGATCCACTTGGTTCCAATGATATTCTGTTCTGCAGAACGAGGAACCAAGGTCCAGACATCATTTCTGGTGAACTGATGGAGTTCATCATGCATTGCAGATACCCAACCTTCATCTTGTAGGGCTTCATCTACTTTCATGGGTTCTGTTTGAGTGAGATAGCAGCTGTAGGAGACTTGATTAGCTACTTCACTAGCAGGCTGGATGACTCTGCTTCTCAGTCTACGTCCCTCGTCTAAATTCCCAAGAAGTTGCTGAGGTGGATGATTAAGCCTTACTCATGATTTCCTAGAAGAATCAACTGGAGTATCCTCATCTTTGGAGGTAGTGGGAGTAGTCTCTGGAGCAGTGGAAAAAGATTCATTTGGAGAAGACTCAATAATATCAGATGGGGCTGTTGAATTGAGCTGACTTTCCTCTTTGCTTCTTGGTCTCTCAACTTCTTCATCATCAACGACTACATTAATAGATTCCATCACAGTCTCTGTTCTTTTATTGAAGACCCTGTAAGCACGACTGTTTATAGAATATCCCAAGAATATGCCTTCATCACTCTTGGAATCAAACATTCCAAGATTCTCCCTGTCACGAAGTATATAGCATTTACTTCCAAAGGTTTTGAAATACTTGACTGTAGGTTTCTTACCTCGCCAGATTTCATAGGGAGTCTTGTTGGTTTCAGTCCTAGGGTAGACCCTGTTGATGGTATGACAAGTAGTGTTTACAGCTTCTCACCAGAAGTGTTGAGCAAGGTTCTTTGAGTGGATCATCACACGAGCCATCTCCTGAATTACCCTGTTCTTCCTTTCAACAACTCCATTCTACTGAGGAGTAATAGGTGAGGAAAATTCCTGCTTGATTCCATAAGAGAGACAGAATTCTTCAAACTTGGAATTTTCGAACTCTCTTCCATGATCACTGCGGATTCTCATAATCTGGCAATTTTACTCAACCTGAATTTTCTTAAACAAATGCTGAGCTACATCAAAAGCATCAGATTTTTCTCGAATAGGAATGGCCCAAGTAAATCGAGAGAAATCATCTACAATAACCAGAATATATCTTTTCCCACTTAGACTATCAGTTCTAGTGGGACCCATGAGATCCATGTGCAGTAATTCTAGATTTCTGGAAGTACGAATACCTGAGGTCTTCTTATGAGCAGTTCGAGTCTGTTTCCTTAGCTGACAAGCCCCACAGACTCCTTTTTCAGTCTTCTCTATTTTAGGCAAACCTTCAACAATGCCTTTGCCTGCAATTTTTAACATATTAGAGAAAGTCGAATGACCTAACCTCTGGTGCAACCGCTCACTGTCGTCTATGGTGGCTTTATTGCAGAAAATCTGAGGATCGGTGGTTAGACCGGAAAGACCATAGCAATTGTCAGCAGTTCTTTTTCCTCCCATAAGCCACTTCCCACTGCTGTCAAATATATTGCATTCCTTCTTGGAGAATTGCACAACTAGATCATTGTCACAGAACTGGCTGATGCTAAGAAGATTAGCTTTGAGCCCTTCTACATATAGTGCCTATTGAGAGGTTCCGAGGCCTAGAATGTCAATAGTCCCTTTTCCGATAACTTTGGACTGGTTTCCATCTCCATAGGTGATCCATCCACCTTTGTGCATCTGAACTTCTTTTAGCAAAGTCTTATTACCTGTCATGTGTTTAGAGCATCCACTATCCAAATACCACAAACAAGTATCAAGAATATTTAGTGCAGTATGAGAAACTAAGCACAGATTATCTTCCTTTTTGACCCAGACTTGTTTGAAAGTTTTCCTATGTTTTCTAACCAGGACAGACTTTTGGTTATTAGGGGTGAGGTATGCTAACTTCTGACTAATGAGACTAACCTGATCACTTAACATGCTGACTTGTTCTTCAAGACCTGGTTCTTCTTTTCTAGGGATAAGACTTTTGTTCTAAGGTTGCTGAGACCTAATTTGGAAACAATTTGGGCGAATTTGACCACTAATACCACAATGATGACACGTAGGTATAGATTGATTTTCCCCTTTTATCCTTACTGACAGAATGAGTATGATTATGAGATATGACAGGCTTAGTAAACATGGTTCTATGCACATGCATATCATGGGAAATAGAAGCAACATTGTCCATACTCAATTTAGACATGGTAGAAGTCAAAAAAAAAATAACACTCAAGAATTTAATCTTCTCAGAGTGTACCAAGCTCTGATACCAATTGAAAAATTGAATTGACTTCTATAAATAAAGCGTGTGCATAAGTGTCAACAAAAATTAAAGCACAGCGAAAAGTAAATGACACACAGATTTTTGTTGACGAAGTGGAAACTCAGTTAAGAGAAAAACCACTCCGTGGCAGCCAGACCCAGGAATTCCACTATTCAGAAGACATAGCTAGATACAAGACAGTAACACTCACATGTACTGATGCAGTGGTCGTACCTTGACCTCTGACGTGTAACCCAACACGAACACTTTCCAACCAGGTTCACCTACCTGAAGGGGTCTTCAATGGAACTCCTTACCTTAGAGCCGACCTCTAAGATAGACTTCGGTTTACAGCACAGCACACTTGTGGAACGGCTTCAAAGGAAATATCACGTCTCTGAGCAAGTGAGGAATTCACACCGAATTCTTGCAGTTCACAGTGCCTAGGGGCCTCTATTTATAGGCTGGGGGCTCAAATGAGCGTTAGGCAAAATATACCTAGGCACCGTCCGGACGGTGGACATGGGCCGTCCGGACGGACAACTGTGCAAACAGATTTTCCAAAATTCCTGTGGAGAAATCTTTCTTGTTTAAGGACATCGTCTGGATGGGATGGCACATCGTCCAGACGGTCGCACGTCCGCTGCAAGTAATTTCCTTATAAGGCTCTCGAACGTCTGGACCATGGGGGATGGGCGTCCGGACGGCTATTCTTCAACACGCAATTTCCATATCAGTAATGCGCGCATCCGAACCATGATGGTAGTCGTTCGGACGGTTGAAGTCGAATCGGCAATTTCCTTCTTTGATGCACGCGCGTCCGGACCATGGCTATCAGACGTCAGGACGGTCATATTTGAATTACGATTCTTGCCTTACGGAGACGCACGTCCGGAAAGGATACCGCATCGTCCGGACGGTTGATTGATCTTCCCTTTCTTGGAACTTGGAAGGAAATCAGAAACTGATCGAGTACTGGGAGGCTTCCGGACATGCTGTTGAAACGTTCGGATGGATGCATGGCACAGAAACTTCTCGATACAGTATGGCGTCCGAACGGAATAAACTCTTCGTCCGGACGGATGATGCTGGTCTGTCTAGCGTCCGGATGGGATGACAAGTCGTCCGGACGGGATGGCTCGATCGTCCGGACGGCTGACAGGGAACTTGAATTTATTCTGACTTGCAGACTCTGAATAGTGGAACCCCTATTTACAGCATCTTTACACTTAAGTGATTTTGTCCAAACACAGAATGAGGCCAAAATACTAACATTGTTATTTTGGGAACAATTTACTTTTTCTGAGACTTTATGCATTTGTTTAAAATACTTTTTCTATGTTTACCCTTTGTCCTTTTGTGACAAAAAGGGGGAGTATTTTTTGTTTTGGACCGGGAATGTATTTCCAAACAAGTCAAGTGTTTTTTGTCCCAGAATGGCCAAAGGGGGAGTTTATTAGTAGTTTATGTTGGCTACATTCTTGATGACAAAAACAATTTATGTAATTGTCGCTATTAAAACAGGATTATCAATCTTATTCAAAATCTTCAGGTTATATGGACAATGTTTATTTCAAGACATGTGCCTCGTCACAAGTTTCTAGAAGATGTTCATGAACATTCCATGCAAATTCCAAGTCAGCTAGCCAGTTCCTGTACAACCGTTCAAAAAAGTCTTTGAAGGCATCTAGACGCCCCACATTGTCTAGAAGCTTGAACGTTGAAGATGTCCATACATCAGGGCAACACCGTCCGGACGCTAGCTCAAGCTTCTCTAATTTTTACACGAAGTTGGATTTCAGTCGACACTTATTTAGGAAGTTTCTGCAAGACATCCTGACGACGTGGCAACACATCTGGATGCTACTGAAGACCGTCCGGACACTCGGCCAAGCCGTACGGACGTGGTCCTGTTTTGGGAAGAATCGCGCTATTCTGGAAAGGCGGTCGCAGAAGACCATCCAGACAAGGCGATCTTCCATCCAAACGCTCCACAGTCGGAGTCCGAATCTATCTAAAATTTGGTTTTCTAAAGCCTATAAATAGATGGCTCTAGGCTTGTTATTTGTAAGAATTTAATATAGAATTCCATAATGCTTAGAGAGGGTGTTTAGGGAGAATTGGAGATATGCTAACTCTCTAGCCATTGTTGGTGTGTGCTAGCATTGTTCATGTGAAGTCTATCTTAGGGGTCGGCCCTAAGGTAAATAAATTCATCAAGACCCCATAAAGTAGGAGACTTGGTTGGGAAGCGTTCACGATGGGCTTCGTGTTAAAGTTAAAGGTATGACTACTGAACTAGGTTTTGTGAGTATGAGTGCTTTGTAACTTGCTTTGTCTTTGGATAGTGAATTTCTTGGGTTTGGCTGCCTTGGAGTGGTTTTTATCTTCACAGAGTTTCCACTTCGTCAACAAATATCTTGTCTCTTTTATTTTCTGCATTTAAGATATTTTCTTGCACACGAACACACACTTGGTTGTTTAGAAGTCATATTTTATTTTCACCTTCTTAGTGATATTCTGTGCATACTTCTTCCTTGTTCACCCCTTTCCATATTGAAATAAATCTTTTGCAAATATTCTTCTGGAAACCTTTGGAAATACGGTGTGCCTATTATGGAAATTCCTTAATTTGGAAGCGTTTTTGTCAAGATAGAATGAGCCAATTGAAATAAACCAACAAACTCCCCCTTTGTCCATTCTGGGACAAAAACGACTTAAACCAAAAAATAAAAATTACTCCCCTTTTTTGTTTCAGCAGGACAAAGGGTAAACAGACCAAAAGAAAAAAAAAAAACAAAAAACCACAAAGGGTTAAAACCAATGAACAAAATAGTAAAGATGTTCATGAAAGTAGGCCCAATCAAAAGAAACTTTATCAAAATACATGATAAAAAAAAAGAAAAAGTGATGCAGCACTTAATCCTCCTCACATCAGATTCCAAGTACCGAAGGCACCGCCCTACATTGATGTTGACCTGGTCCACTTTATTATCCAACACCTGGCACTGCGTAAGCCAATAGGTGTCCATGGAGACTTTATTCGTTGAGTGATCTAGTCGAAGACACTCAAAATAGCATCACTAGGTGGAGTAGCTTGAGAGGAAGAAGCTGCTGATGGCTCTAGCTGAACTGAAGGAGGGGAGCTGGCTCCTCTAGTTCCCAGTGCCTCTGAAGCTGAGCATCAGATTTCATAACCGTTTTCTTGTTCAAAGCACCATCTGGAGTATCAAACAGTTTAGATGAAGGAATGCCATCTACAAACTTCTAGCATATCCTTGTTACCAAACATCCATAAGGCAGCACCACTGAATTGTCCTCCTGCATCTCTATCATAGCCAGCACTATATGCTTGCATATGCAGAAAGGAATGTGCTGGATGATGTCATAAAGAAACCAGGTACTTTTTAGAATGAGATTACTATTGTGAGAGAATGGCCACAAATTCTACAACATAATACGAGCTAAGAGCTTGTGATGAGATCATGATGAATCTAGATGAACTGTTGATGTGAACAAGCTCTTCATATTCTTGTAAAACTCTAGCACAAGTTTAGGATAGAGTTTGTTTGATGTAAACAAGCTCTGTAATCCATTCTCCTGAAAGATACCATTGATGAAGGCAAAAGGGACGACCATAATGTCTTGTTTGACAACAACTCATTCTATCACGATAGTTCTTGTATCAATCTTGGCCATGGCCCCTTCTGCTTCTACTCTAGATCTACGGCGGAGTCGTCCATGAAAGTCAGTATAAGACATTTTTCTGAAAAAGAAAAACAGAAAAGATATTACCAGAATATCCAATGAGGAAACATTGAGGGTATGGAGACACTTTTCAGATTGTGTACCAAAAATTCTTTTTACACATGTTTATGTTATTCCTTAGAATGTGGTTAATTTGTAATTATGGATTGTTTTTCACTGACAAATTTAAACTTTTGAACACATGATCACACAATATGAGATTCTAAGTTTGTTTACTTACCTTTGGCTAAGAGAATGCACGTGTTGAAAATTTTGAAAAGTCACGAAATACATTGGCATATTGTTTGTGGGGTATGGCTTAAGTTTAAAACCTTACATACTTTGTTTTAAGTGTCTTAGATGGAAGTCAAATGACTCATGGGATGGATGACTTGGGCATTAATGGATGTACTTTGAAAAAATAAAAATAAAACACAATGCACTTCATTGAGTAACCGGACATCTTGCCTCATTAAGCACTGAGTGTTCACGTCAAAAGATAAGAGTGATTAATAAAATGGCTAGTTTGACTTCGTAGCTTTCTTGACTTGAGTTATTAAACCCTTGGAGATGTTTTACATCTAGTGCCCTAAAGCCATCTGGTTTGTGAGTCACTGGCCTAACACTTGTTACATAGGTCAACCATATAAATGTTGTAAATATTAAAATTCTGCTTGTGCCGTGGGTATTCCATCTAATGAGAAATTTAAAGAAATTTGAGATGCTGAAGCATGTATGCAAGAAATACTTTGAAGCCCCATAGCGATGTGTTAATACCAGAGTTCACCAAGTTGAAAATGTGATATCTTATCTGGCCATTTGTAAGTGATAGGACATGAATTCCCTAAACTGTGTGAGGATGGGGTTTATTAATTTAAAAGTGTTCATGAACAAGATTCCATTATTTTGAAGATACTTAATTCTTAGGGCCAACATGAATATGAAAAATGTTTGTAGGTAGCATTTATGCTAAACCTTCACTCGATTTCACTCGTCCACTAGGGAGGCCTAGGGGTTTAAAAGGCTTGTTGCATGTGCTAAATGCAATTGCGTTTCCCACGAAAGAGGAATTTTAGAGTAGTTGTTTATCTTTCATTTCTAGTTTTGATGCTAGGGACTAGCATTATGTAAGTTTGGGGGTGTGATAAGTCTTAAAATATTCTATTCAAGATCCCTTAATTCACATATTTTGTACTTAGTTTGTGTTGTAAATATAATGTTTTGTTGTGCTTTTGTGTTTTGTCTTGTTTGCATGTCTTAATTGAAAACTAGTTCAAAATATCCGACTTAGACCTGAAAATACATCGAGGATGATTTCCATCACTTCCAAAGTTCAAGTTTGGTCCTGCCATTTGGAAAATCGGCCAAGGCAAATTGATCGATTGACTTTATAATCAATCGATTGAAATTCATCAGTCGAAGAAAAATCGATCATGCGACATGCGATCGAGTGACACAGGGCAACAACAAAAATCGATTGAGCGACATTCGATCAAGCGACTTCGAGGGTCGATCGAGCGATTTCAAATATTGTGGATAAAGTTGCAGATATCAACCAAATCTGTTTGCGATTCAAAATTCAAAATCAAGTTGTGCGATTGAAATGGGATATCGACGCTCTTCATTTGTGCTACTAAGATGGATTGTTTGAGAGATTTTGACATATCAAATTCTCTATAAATAGAGAAGATCCGAGAGAACCATAGGCAGTTTTTTTATATAGAGTTAGTTTTCTTTTATTTTTTAGCTGCAATCCTTTGATGCAACCTTTTCATTTACATTTTCCAAAGAGCTTAGGTTAGTTTATTTTAATTTTGTAAGTCAGTTTAATTCCCTTTTTTTTCTCTTTTTTTTTGAATAAAGCTTTGATCTACTTTGATGCAATTCTTTTCCTTATTTATTTTCAGCAATCTTTTCTTCTTTCTTTAGTTTTGTTTCCCTTTTTTTTTTGAGAAAACTCTGGAATCCGTAAATTCCAGAGAGCGTAACCTAGTCTCGTTAATGCTTTTCTTTGGTTTTTCTTATTGTCTTTCCATTTCTCGCTTAGGTTTTGTCTTCCCTTTTTATTTCTTTTCATGAATCCGAATTTTATACTTTTAATCTAGTGTTTTTAATTCATTTTCAGCTTGTGTCTTCACTGTTTTTCTTAGATTACATGTTTAGATTAGTTTTAATTATGCGTAACTAAATCTGTTCTTAGGGTCTTGGTCAATTCTTTTCCAAAAACCATGGTTTGATCTTGATGTTCTTAGGGTTTTCTTGATATGTATGATGATTTCATTGTCTTGAGATTGCAAAACCCTTGCTTTTACGATTGCAAAATGATTTTGTTATTGCTTTTCAATCTATATTGATTCATGAAAAAAAGTTGTTCTTGTCTGTGAGAGTTCTTAGATTTCTCGAGTTAAACCAACGTTTCTGATTTCTGTGATTGAGGAAGCGATGGCTATGCAATGGTACCTTTGACATGAGTTGTGTTTTGCTTTTTAAGGGGTCTTATAGAGCATGCCAAGGGTCATGATTCGTTCACAAATAGATGTTAGGTGAACGGGTTATGCGTAAAATGCCTTATCATTATTTTTTAATTAAAGTACTTCATGCTTTGTGTATGCTTATTAGGATGTTTTACAAGGCATGCTAGGGAACACTAATCACTACACGCCTTTCGTAGTCTAAAAGTTTTTTCATTGTAGTTTAACTTTTACGTGGTAGTGATTGGTGTGTAACTAAGATGCCTTATTATTACATCTTGTTAGTTTTTGTGTTGGCTGCATTCTGTTCGACAAGTTCACTATCATGTACTGTTGCTGATTTCAAAGGGATGCCGTATCAATTCAGAGCTTATTTCTCTAATATGGAATGGGCCTTATTATGACAAGATCAGTGTCACAAGCGTCAAGAAGAAATTTTCGGACTCCAAGAAAACTCTGCAACTCAGCAAAAGTCATATCCCGAGTTTATCGTCCGATCGGCCTAGTGGAACGCCTGGACACTCATCAGTCAGTAACATAAACAATGATGCTTTTAATTAGGGGTTCAGTCAGTTTTTAGAAGTCTTCTACAGAGATATGTATCTAGAAGATTCTGCACAAATTTCAAGTCAAAGAAATCGGATCCTGAAAAATAGAAATTGACTTCTAATATAAAGCAAGTGTGTGCACAAAATGATAACAAAATAACATTGCGAAAAATAAATAACACAAGAATTTTTGTTAACAAAGTGGAAACTCAAGATGAGAAAAACCACTTCGGGGCAGCCAAACCCAGGATATCCACTATTCAGAAGACAAGACTAGAGACAAAGTAGTAGCACTCACATTCCCCTGATGCAGTGGTCGTACCTTGCTCTCTAACGTGTAACCCAACACGAACGCCTCCCAACCAGGTCTCCTACCTAAAGGGGTCTTCAATGGAATCCCTTACCTTAGGGCCAACCCCTAAGATAGACTTCAGTTTAGGCGCAGGAACAACACACACGTCAATGGCTTCAGAGAGATCAACTCAACTCAATAACCTCACAATATAGCTCTCAAAGCACTAGTGGAATTCAATACTGAACTCTTGCTGTTCTCAAGCCTAGGGGCCTCTATTTATAGGCTGATAGTTCAAATCAGCGTATGTCTTGATAAAACTGGGCGCTGTCCAGGCGGTGGTCATAGGCCGTCAGGATGGACAACTGTGCGACGAAAATTCTGAAAATTTTGCTGAAGATCTTTCCTGTTTGAGAGTCGCGTTCGGACGGTGGTGTACTGTTGTCTAGACAGTTGTACGTCCGCTGCAAGTAATTTCCATATAGACGCTTCGCGCGTCTGGACCAGGAGGATGGTCCTCTGGACGGTTGATGAGATGCACGCAATTTCCATATCTAATGCTAGCGTGTCAGGACTATGCTGACTTGCTTCTGGATGTCTGGATTTGAATTGCAATACTTGCCTTATGGATGAGCGCGTCCGGATGGGATTCCACATCGTCCGAACGGTTGCAGCAATCTTCCCATATCTATGTTTGGAAAGAAATCCTGAAGCTTGATCGAACACTGAGAGTCGTCCGGACCGGCTACTGAATCGTTCGGGCGGATGCAAGTTGGAGCAGTTTGAAGCTTCTTGACATAAAGGAAGGTCCGGACGGGAATCCACATCGTCCGGACGGATGATGCTTTAGTCTGATGTCCGTCCGGACGGTATGACACATCGTTCGGACGGCTGATTCAATGGAAAGCTGGGCGTTCGGACGGTGTGACACGTTGTCCGGACGGCTTGCAGGGAACCGAATTTTATGACTTGTAAACTGTGCAGAATCTTCTGGAAACACTTCTTAATAGCGGAATTCCCGTTTAAAAGAATCATTACAATGAAGTGATTTTTTCCAACAGAATGCCGCCAATTACAAACTAACAAACTCCCCCTTTGGCCATTCTGGGACAAAAATCACTTGACCAGTTAAAAATACAATCCTGGTCAAAAAGTAAAAATTACTCCCCCTTTTTGTCACAAAGGGACAAAGGATAAAACAGAGTAGTAAAACTCATCCACAACAAAAATTACTCCCCCTAAAGGTCTCAGAAGGACCAAGGTAAACAGAGTAATATAATCCAGGAGTTTAACAAAAGTAGCAAAATAGAACACAAATGTCTCAAAAGAAAATAAGATAACTACAAAACAAAAAGGAGCTCAAGCATGCTCAGCCATCGGTGCATCATCCTCGTCATCACTGCTGGACGAATGGTGGAACTTGAGGCACTCCCGGAGGTCCAACTGGTTTTAATGTACCAGGAGGTTGATGGAGTGAACCTCCTACTGCATGGTAGAGATGGACTGCTGCATGGATGACATAGACAGCTAGATGGAACTCATGCCCCCCTTGATAGCAGCCAGAGCCTCCATAATCTGAGAATAGCTGACATCAGGCGGAGGTGGCGGTGCAGTCTAGGAAGAGGAAGCCATACTCGGTATGCCTACAGGAATAGGAGGAGGCGGGGGCACATCATCGTCATCCGGATCATCTCTTCGCAGCTGAGCATTTGCCTTCAACAACGTCTACTTGCTGAGTGGATCCTGGATCTTCATATTCAGCTCTCTAGCAATACTGATGCCTGACTGTAGTATGATCTGTGTGAGCAGGCATCCGAAAGGAAGACCGGTATTGCTCTCATCACGGGCTTCACGAATAACATCCAAAATATGCTTGCATAGGCAGAAGGGCAAGCGAAGATGAGTGGCATAGACAAACTGAGCTCTCTGAAAAATTAGGTCACTACGCCTAACAACTGGCCATAAGTAGAGCTGAACAATCTTGGCCAACAAGCAATGACGGGCTGATAAGGTACCGATCCTGATGGTGGTGGCGCGCTCCTCTCCTTGTGGAACTGCGTGGAAAAACTCTCGGAGATCATCCGTAGACGGAGGCAGTACCACCTCATTGTAAGGGCTCGGAAACAACTAGAGAAAAGGAACTCCAATGAACTGACTGATGATTTGGGGATCAACAATGATAATATGCCCGCCAACAGTGGACTGAAGTACCAGCCCGCGGTCATCGTCCTGCACCACCTCGAGGTTGGCATAGAAAAGTCTAACTAGCCTGGTGTACACCACACAGGCATAGCTGTGAAGATATCCCCAATGATAGGTCTGGATAGTGTCATGTGAAAAATTGAATTGACTTCTAAAAATAAGGTGTGTGCATAGGTGTCAACAAAAATTAAAGCACAGCGGAAAGTAAATGACACACAGATTTTTGTTGACAAAGTCGAAACTCAGTTAAGAGAAAAACCACTCTGGGGCAGCCAAACCTTGGAATTCCACTATTCAAAAGACATAGCTAGATACAAGACAGTAACACTCACATGTACCGATGCAGTGGTCATACCTTGATCTCTGACGTGTAACCCAACACGAATGCTTCCCAACCAGGTTCTCCTACCTGAAGCGGTCTTCAATGGAACTCCTTTACCTTAGGGCCAACCCCTAAGATAGACTTCACAGCTGATCAAATCACACACTTGGCAAGGTTTTAGAGGAAATATCACGTCTCTAAGCTGTAGAGAATTCACCACCGAATTCTTGCAGTTCTCAGTGCCCAGGGGCCTCTATTTATAGGCTAGGGGCTCAAATGATCGTCAGGCAAAATATACCTGGGTACCGTCTGGATGGTGGACATGGGCCGTCTGGACGGACAACTGTGAGACAGGATTTTCCAAAAATTTCACGGAAAAATCTTTCCTGTTTAAGGACATCGTTCAGACAGGATGGCACATCGTCCGGTCGGTCGTACGTCCGCTGCAAGTAATTTCCTTATAAGGCTCTCGAGCGTCGGACCATGGGGATGAGCGTCCAGACGGCTATTCTTCAACGCTCAATTTCCATATTGGTAATGCACGCGTCCGGACCATGATAGGTAGTCGTCCGGATGGTTGAAGTCGAATCGGTAATTTCCTTCTTTGATGCACGCGCGTCCGGACCACAGCTGTCAGACGTCCGGACGGTCATATTTGAATTGCGATTCTTGCCTTATGGAGACGCGTGTCCGGACGGGATACCACATCGTCTGGACAATTGATTGATCTTCCCTTTCTTGGAACTTGGAAAGAAATCAGAAACTGATCGAGTACTGGGAGGCATCTGGACATGTTGCTGAAACGTCCGGATGGATGCAAGCTAGCACAGAAACTTCTCGATACAGTATAGGGTTCGGACGGAATGAACACTTCTTCTGGACGGATGATGCTAGTCTGTCTAGCGTCCGGACGGGATGACACGTCGTCCGGACAGATGGAACAGTGGACAGATGGGCATCCAGACGGGATGGCTCGATTGTCCGGACGGCTTACAGGGAACTTGAATTTCTTCTTACTTGTAGACTCTGAATAGTGGAATCCCTGTTTACAGCAACTTTACACTTTAAGTATTTTTTCCAAACATAGAATGAGGCCAAAATACTAATATCATGGATACTATCCATAGGAGTCACCATAATATCAGAACGGACCACATTACACTCGGCAATGACTGGGCGGTCCATAATTTTGGCTCTGAGAGTTGCTCTATCTCCCTCTGTCCTCTGGCGAACTCTGCGCTATGGACTGCCTACTGACATGGTTCTGCAAAAGAAATCAACAAGATTTGCCAAAAATAATAATTCAAAAGAAATAATCTTGTTAGTGCAAAACTCTGGCATTATGACAGCAGTAAAAAAGGATTTTTCCAAAAATAACAGTCCATAATAATAGCAGATATGACAAATATGCATTGGAAAGACTTAACAACATTCCCTAATCAATCAAAATCTAACAGTTTAAAAAGAACTGAAAAGACTAAGGCTAGAAGAATACCTGGAATGAGGGAGTAATGCACAAAAAGACAAGAAAGGGCGAGATAATGCCAAAAAATCGCGAGAAATCACTCACTAGAGGCCAAAAGAGAGATTTTTGGTGGGGTAGGGCGAGATTGTGGTGGCCAAGGGCTTTTATAGAGCCTGTGGGGTCCCTGTTTGGACGGTTTATTAACACCGTCCGGACGCGCGCTGCGTCGGAAACATGAGGACAGGTCATGCGCGTCTGGACATCTAACCTTATCGTCCAGCCATCTGAACTGCGCGCGTCTGGACGTACAGGAGTACCGTCCGGCCGCCTGATCTACACCTGTCCTGACGCAAAGAGAGGCTGTCCGGAAGCTTCACACTGAAAAATGCAGAAAACTGAGGAAACTTTTCAGAATTAAATTTCCTAAGGTCAGCTGTAGAACACACATGCGTAATCAACTGATAACACAATCAAATAGCATCTCAAAACTAAGCAGAGATATAAGAGAGTTCAGATTTCAATAAGCACAAAGATTTTCCCATAGATAGAAAATTTAAATAGGCAACTCAACTCATGCAATGTGTGTATGTGTGAAGACTTTTGCCACAAGGTATGACTTTCACTGAGATGACAAAATGCAACTAGATTTTCTAGACAAGAGAGAAAATCAGTGAAGATTAGTCAAAAGTCAAACCTTATAATTTACTAGGGCCTAGCCACCCTTAACTGATACACTCCCCCTAAGATGCAGCATCCAATTGTTTTACTTGTACCATGAAGGACAAGGTAAATATTTTACTTGCGCCAAGAAGGGCAAGACAAGTTTAGCACATAAGTAGAAAATATGCATATATAATACAGAATTCATGATGGTAACTACTTGATTCTTTTGATGCTGCAACCTAGAAGGAATGCCAGAATTTTTAGGTTCTAGGTTCAACTAGCATTTGGTCAATTTGGGCACCTTATCAAAAACCTCTTCTCTTATCCAGAATCTCTAGAAACAAAAGGTCAGAGAAGGAGAGATGTACCTTTAGAGGAGTCTTGGATAGTGTACATTTTCATCGCATGAGGAAATAAGCTATCCAACTATTGTATATATAGGGAAATCACTTGGCAGATATAATCATAAACTTTCAATCATATCTAAGTAACGTAGATTAATGCATAATGAATTGAGATGTCTGGTGAAAACACATGCAATATCTGATATGCCAAGAAAAGGAAAAGTTTCCTGCAATTTCTCCCTTTTTTTAATATTATTAAAAATTGAAATATGGAAATAACATCATATGCACGGCAAGATCAAACCTGTGAAAGCTCGATAATGCGAATACAGAAAAATAGTCGCTCGACCTGCTTCTTCTGTCTTCCCCCACAAGTACCTGCAATGCTCTCTCAAGAGACATAGGGTCAGAACAAAACTGGTTCCTAGATTGCATAGAATATAACAAGTAAAAGTCAAGCAATCAAACCTGATGCCTTAGGATTAGGAACCAAATCCAAGGCATGAACACCTTATCCTGCTAGGTGCGTCCATTCCCCCTTATGGGGTTATTCTTCTTCTTGACCCAAGCCTGTCTTCCTATGGGTGGTTGCTAGGAGGACTTCATCTGCTGACCCATCCACTCCATCATGCTCTGCATCCTAGTACGTGGCTCATGATGAGTGCCAAATATTGTGTATTTGGACCCCTTGATTTGCATTAGTTAGACCTTTGGCCTTGTTGTTTTATGATGTTTTGGTTAGTTTTTGTGTTTTTGTGTTTTGTAGGTCAATAAGAGAGGAATGGCAAATTTCATGAGGAAATGCTTGGAAATTCGAAAGTCCTGAAGAGTCGATAGATCGAACTCAAAAGTCGATCGATCGAATTTTCACAGAACTGACTGTTGTAGAAGCTCACCAGAACGCCCAATCAGGAGCTTCTCCACGAAAAAAAGCAGTTCTCCCACTGATTTTTGCAGCAGAACACGCTGGTTTTATGACCTTGGTTGTCTCTAGCAAGAGAGGAACCCTAGAGGAGGTTAGAGGAGTCATTTTACATGGGTTTCTAACCCTAAGTTCCTTCTATAAAGCCATAGTCATGCCTCCTTGATGGAAAGAGTTCTGAGAGTAGTAGATAGGTTTAATTTCATGCATTTTGTAGTTTATTTCAGTAGCTCTTTTCTTTAGACATTTGTCTTTGTAAAGTCTTTCTTCAATTTTCATGTTTGTTCTTCAAGTCTTTGTGGTGTTCTTAGTCATGGGAGGCTAGAACTCTCAACTAAGGTTGAGGATGAAACCTCTCCATTGATGACACTCACACTCTTTTAGTCTTACTTGCACATTTAATGCTATATCATTATGTTGTTCAAGTTCCATTCATTTAATGCTTTATCTTTTGCCATGAATGTGGTTGGTGGTAGAAATAGGACATTTAATGTGTTTCAACCGATGGATACATTGTTTTATCTGTTTGAAAGATGATATCCATTGTGATTTACTCTTTGAATGGATACAATGGATGATTTGATTTCAAATGGGTACTTTTTGTGATTTATCTTTGAGTTGGATTCGTTTAATGGTTCTAAGGTTTATGGTTGAGAAACTTGAATGACACCCTAAGCTTAATGTTCTTTGGGTGTTCAAGTGGAAACCAAGAGGGTGAGTTGTTGGATTTGGTTTGGTGAATTCCTTAGCCTTAGTCCCTTTTTACATATTTCACTTCTTCCTCTTTAACTTAGCATTTTTGGTGCATGTTTAACCCTCAAACTCTTGGAACTAGGTTAGAATGAGGTTGATTAAGCGAGACACTGATTTTTTACCATTTCCCTGTGGATTCGACCTCGCACTTTCACACACTATATTGCAAACGATTCGTGCGCTTGGGAGTACTCTTTAAAACTCACAACAAGTTTTTGGCACCGTTGCCGAGGAAATCGATTCAAAACCTGGTTTTTGTTTGATTGATTTTGTTTTCCTACTAGTTAGATAGATTTTTGTTTCATTTTTTTGTTGTTTAGCTTATGTTCTGTGTTCTAAGTTTCTCTTTTGTTGCTCCCGGATTTATTTCTGCAGTTGCTATAGCTTTCTGAGTGCCCTGTAAAGTCGATCGATCGATTCATAAATCGATCGATTGAACTAAACTTCGATCACTCTATTTTTCTGCACACTGCAGCAGCTCGAAATCAGGTAAGTATTCTTTTCTCTAGTCTATTTTTATTTTTTGCTTCTGTTTTACATTATTTTACTGTTTGTCTGATTTCTTTTAGTTTATTTTAGTTTAATTAAAAATTTTGTGTTGTTTTATGCTTCATACTATCTATTAGTTTTTCATTTGTGCAAAAAAAAAAAAAAAAAAGGGGAGAATTTATGTTCTGTTTCTATTTCTGTTCCTGGTCCTGCAAATTTAGACTTGACATCTTAAGATCCTGAGATTGAAAAAACTCTTATGAGAAGGCTTAGAAATTCTATTGAGATGTGAGATAATATGCATGCGGGTGAGAATGAGAGGAATCGGGGAGAAAACGTTGATCATACTAGGACACTTAGGGATTTGTTTGCACCCGTTGCAACAAATTCTCCTTCATGTATAGTGTTACCCCCAACCAATGCCACTCACTTTGACCTTAAGCCCCATGTCATCCAACTCCTACCCGCATTCCATGGCTTGGACCTCGAAAATCCTTATAGCCATGTGAAGAAATTCAAAGACATCTGTGCCACCTTCAAATTTCAAAATTTCTTTGAAGAGTTTGTGCATCTTAGGCTATTTCCTTTCTCACTCCATGATAGAGCCAAGGCATGGTTGGATTCAAACATGCCTGGTTCCATCACTTCTTGGGAGAACTTGCTGAACAAGTTCTACAACAAATTCTTCCCCATGTCCAAAGTAAATGAGTGTAGGAAGGAAATAAGCTCATTTACTCAAGAAGAAGATGAGAAATTTTCTGAGAGTTAGGAGAGATTTCAAGATATGTTGATTAAGTGCCCTCCATATGGATACGAGAAGTGGAGACTCGTGCAATTTTTCTATCAAGGATTAACTCAATCCAATCGTAGCATGATCGAGTCGATGAACGGAGGCGCATTTCTGAGTTTGACAGGAGAGGAGGCGTATAGGACCTTAGATCAGTTGTCCGACAATTCCCAGCAGTGGGATTTTTCAAGCTGTCGAGATAAAGCTGCTCGCATCCAAAAGAAGGGAGGCATTTATGAGGTGAAAGAAGATGTTGAGTTGAAGATGAAGATAGATGCTCTCACAAAGAAGGTCGAAGCTCTAGTCGTAAGCAAATCCATCAGTGGTGCCAACCCATTCCACATTGATTGATGTTCCATCTGTGCTGGTCTCATGCACTTAGCACAGACTTGCCCATCTTTGCCAGCTTTTGTCGAGTCACCAATGGAGCAAGTGAACGCTTTCAACGACTATAGGAAGCAAGCCAATGGACACTTTTCCAAGACCTACAATCCGGGGTGGTGATAAGTCCTGAATGTTACACATTCAAGCCCCTTAATTTACATATGTTAAGCTCTTAGTTTTGTTATAATTTGATGTTTTGTGTTGTTTTTGTGTTTTCTTGTATTTTATAGGTTTTAGAAGAAAAACCGATCAAATTCCAAGATTATAATGAAGTCAGCAAACTCACTTTTGGATAGATTCAAACTCCAAATCAATTTTGAATTTAAGGAAAGAGAAGTTGGCAAAAATTCGTTATCTTTGGAAAGAATCAAGAATGAGCACGTCTCAGTAATTTAATCATAACTTTCGGCTCAAGTATCAGATTTCAACAAAATTGTTTTCGTTGGAAATCTAATAAGAAAGCAAACAAATATGTCAGAAATAGGTTTTTCCTAATTCGGACGTTTACCATGCCAAAATCGCTCCGTAATAAAACATCGCAAATCTGTACGAATTTTGGAATCCTTTTCCTACTTGGATAGAAATTTCAGAAAAGGAGAAGACTTGTAATTATTCTTTTTGGACTAGAAAACCTACTTAGAATTGTAATTATTCTTAGGCCTCTAGCCTTTGAAGAAAGACACACAAGCTTTGAGGAAGAATTAAAGGCTACATCAAGAAAGAGGTTCTTTCTAGTTTTTATTTTCTTTTTTTTTTTATTTTCTGTATGTATATAATTTTATTTTATATTAGTTGTAACTAATACTTTAGTTAGGGCTCGATTGAAGCCCTAATTATGTCTCGTTAAGGTTTTCAATTGGCGCATTTGCTATAATTCATATATTGATGCTTAACTTGATTATTTCATATTTTCTTGAATTCCTCTCATGTTTATGCTTGATCATCATATGCATGTGGTATGGATTTGTTATTTATGTCAATTTGGATGACCGAGTCCTGGGCATAATAAAGTAACAAAAGAACCCCATCACAGGTTCTTGGATTAATCAACATAAAGACAACTGGAATAGACACCATGTTCCAATCTGAGTGTGTTTACCGATTTCCATAAATTTATGCTTTCTTGAAGAACAACTTAGTAGATACCATGCTAAATCCTTCAATGAAGAAAAAAGTTAGAGTAGATACCATGCCTAACTCGTTGCTCAGGGAAATCAATAGCTTTAGGAGAAGATACCATTCCCTTGTGGCTGGTAAGCATTAAGTATCAAGTTATGATGGTAGCATTGGCATTGTGAATCTTAATTAAGTATGATTAGCGGTGGATATCGAAGCCCTACCTTATTTCATATTATATTTCTTTAATATTTTTATCTATTCTCTTATTTGATCTGATTAATATTTTTATTGCTTTTCACTCGTCTCAATTATTAAGGAATTCATTTTAAGCATAATTTACCAATCCTCGTGGGAATGATCTCGTATTTGCCTACTATACTATCGTTTTGATCTTGTGCACTTGCGAGTAAAACGTACAAATATTTATCTATTTATTCAGGTAGATATTTGCACACCAAGTTTTTGGCGCCGTTGCCGGGGATTGTGTTAAATTTTGTTTTTAAAGTTTTTCCTTTTATTTTAGTTATTTCTGTTTTTGATAATCTAAAAATAAAAAATAATAATAATTAAAAAAAGAAGGCTTTTTTCCTTTAATTTTTGTTTTTGTTTTCCTTTTGTTATACTTATGTTCATGTAAAAAAAAAAAAAAAAAAAAAAACGTATTCAAAGTTGAGGACGACATGACAGAAGTACGTGTAGAGAATCCACCCGAGCGGAAGCCAATGAAGAGTTCCTTCATACCACAAAATCCAAATCAACCCTCTTGCATTGCTTTTCAACCAAATGTGCAAAGCAATTTTGATTTGTCTCCGTTGCTCAATATGGTTCCACACTATAGAGGCACACCTACAGAGGATCCATATCTACACATTCGGGACTTCTTTGATCTTTGCAAAACTCAAAACATCCATGACTTAAATGTGGAAGGAATCAGGTTAATTCTCTTCCCTTTTTCCTTGAAAGATAATGCTAAGTTATGGTTGAATTCTTTGGCTGCAGGGTCTATTCACAATTGGGAAGAGTTGACCACAAAGTTCTTGAAAAGATTCTTTCCAGCCCAACGGACTAGGCAATTGAGGAGGGAGATTCAAACCTTCCAACAAAAAGATGGAGACCTATTCTTTGAGGCATGGGAACACTTCAAGGAGCTACTTCTAAAATGTCCACATCATAATCTATCTCAAGACGATCAGGTACAAGCTTTTTATGAAGGTTTAAATTATTCTAACAAAAGTCTTGTAGATTCAGCTTGTGGAGGCATGTTAATGGAGAAGAATAGCGAGGAGGCCATAGAACTTTTTGAGACTTTAAGCGAAAACTCCCAACAATTCTCATCCCGTGGGAGGCAAGGACTCAAAAGAAAAGGCGTCTATGAAGTGAATGGCAATAATGGAGTTCAAACTCAGATGGCTACCTTGGAGAGGAAACTGGATATGCTAGTGAAAGTCATGACCACTCATAATATCTCTCTCATTCAACAGATTGCTCAAGTTGAGGTATGTGCCATATGTTCTCATTTTGACCACACCACTGAGACTTGCCCCATGCTTTCATTTATAGATCAGGAGCAAGCAAATTATGTGAGCCAAAATAATTATCCTCCAAAGAACAATCCATATTCCAACACATACAATGCAGGGTGGCGAAACCACCCCAATTTTTCATGGAGTAACAATCAGAATGTGCAGAATCCACAAAGGCAACAAAGAAATTTCCAGCAAGGATATAACTATCAAGCTCCACCACAAGCGGTCCAACCAAATCCAAAGCCAAAGAAGAATGACCTCGAAAGTGCTCTACTCCAATTTATGACTGCACAACAACAGAGCAACACTCAGACCAGTCAAGCTATTCAAAGATTGGAAACACAAGTGGGGCAGTTGGCTAAAGAGCTAAGTGAGAGAAAGAGGGGCGAATTCCCAATGGAGGCTGACTCTGAACAAATCATCAACCATCTTAAAAGAGAAAGAGAAGAAGAGCTTCAAAGTCAATTGGTGGCTGATCCTAATGGATATTACGTGGAGGATTGGAGTTCTTCCTATCATGAGCAAGCTATCACCACATTGAGGAGTGAAGAAGTCGAAAATCAGGAGCAAGATGGAAATGATAAGCAAATTGAGGTCACACATGATCTACATCAAGAAAAAGGCAAGGAAGTAAGCACTGAGGCTTCTTCAGCATTAACTCATATTCCCGAATTACCAAGATGCCATGAGAGTAGTCTGTTAGGACCATTAGACGAGCAAACTGAGGTCATCAAAGTAGAAAAACTCTCTAAGTATTCTCCTCATAGTATTTCAGTTCATGATTCCCTTCCGGATGAGAAACTGTTTGAGAATTCTCAGAGTGATTTACCCCGATCTGTGAAAATTAGGAACTACCTTTTTGTAGGTAGAATTCATTCTCTATGGTCCAAGAGAAGAATAGATTGGTGCTTCAAGTTTAAACTCAAAAGCTACTACCAAAAGCGCTCGAGCAGTCCAGGAGCTCAAGCACATCTGCCCAAATTAGTGGTACTGAGGCCACTGCATGCACTGAAAATCCATATCCTTTAACGAATTATGGTTTTGTTTTTAATTATAGTTCATTTTATTTTGGTTAATTTTAGTTTTATTGTGGTTAATTTTAGTTTCTATTCTTTTTTATATTTTAGTTTTCCTTTCCTTGGTTTTGTTTTTCTAGTTTTGTTTTCCAGGGACAAGTGTTTTTGCATTCAAGTTTGGGGGTATGCTACGAGCCATACCTAGTCCAACTAATTTTCTCATCTCCCGGGTATGATCTTTCCATTCTATCTACACATTGAGGACAATGTGTAATTTAAGTTTGGGGGTATGGGACACACACACACTTTTTGTTAAAAAAATGAAATTGCATGTTCATGTTATTTTTAAGACTTTGGTTGATCTAAAAATTGTGATTTAAATTTCATTGGTGACCTTAGAATGTTGAACACATGATCATTTGAAATTGATTCTAAAGTCCTACTACTTACTTTTGGCATCTAAGGATTCATTTGTTTCAATTTACACTATCGCAAGCACATTAGCATATAATTTTTGAGGTATGACATATGAACCTGATTGTGTATTTTTCAATGTCTTAAGTGAAGCTGGGTGACTTGTTATATGGATACCTTGGCATATTTATAATAATAATAATAATAATAATAATAATAATAATAATAACCATTTTTTAAGCTTTCACCGAGTAACTAGACTTCTTGCCTCATTAAGCAGTGAATGTTCACGTCAAAAAGTGAGAAATTCAGATTGGTTAAAGTCATGACTAGTTTAGTTCTGTAGCTTTTTTGACTCGAGTTAGTAAGCTCTTAGGGGTGTTTCAACACTTAATGCCTTA
The DNA here is from genome assembly GCA_028654335.1 of Alnus rubra. NCBI lineage: Eukaryota > Viridiplantae > Streptophyta > Magnoliopsida > Fagales > Betulaceae > Alnus > Alnus rubra. Next base: position 1,373,536 of record JAJPGS010001540.1, on the reverse strand, counting down.
AAACCATCTGGTTTGGGAGCATTAGCCTAACACTCGTTACATGGGTCAATTAGAAAGCTTAAGAGAACTAAGCATTGCACAGTCTGGAAAAAAAATAAAAAAATAAAAAAATAAAAAAATAAAAAAATAAAAAAATAAATAAAGCTCTTGCTATTATGCCTTGGTTATTCAATTTGATGGGGATCCCAGTGAATTTTGAGATATTGAATCATTGCATATTAGAATTAATTTGAAGCCTCATGATTATGTGTTAGTTCACCTTACACTGAATTGAACTTATGATGCCTGAGCTTGTCGTTTGTAAGTGGTTAGACTTTGGAATTCTATTTTATATTGAAGATGGAGTTTATCTTTCTAAGCTTGCTAATGAATGAGAATCAAAATTTTGGTGACACTTAACTCTTTGGAATAAACATGAATTTTGGCATAATGTTTGTGGGTATCATTCATGGCAAACCCTCACGAGACTTCACTCGTCCACTAGAGAGTCTTAGGGGTTTAAAAGGCTTATTGCATACGCTAAATGCAATCGTGTTTCCCGCGACAGAGGAGGTAGAGTAGTTATTGTTTTAGTTTTCATTTTATTTTCAATTCTGCATTGCTAAGGGACTAGCAACATGTAAGTTTGGGGGTGTGATAAGTGCTGAATGTTACACATTCAAGCCCCTTAATTTACATATGTTAAGCTCTTAGTTTTGTTATAATTTGATGTTTTGTGTTGTTTTTGTGTTTTCTTGTATTTTATAGGTTTTAGAAGAAAAACCGATCAAATTCCAAGATTATAATGAAGTCAGCAAACTCACTTTTGGATAGATTCAAACTCCAAATCAATTTTGAATTTAAGGAAAGAGAAGTTGGCAAAAATTCGTTATCTTTGGAAAGAATCAAGAATGAGCACGTCTCAGTAATTTAATCATAACTTTCGGCTCAAGTATCAGATTTCAACAAAATTGTTTTTGTTGGAAATCTAATAAGAAAGCAAACAAATATGTCAGAAATAGGTTTTTCCTAATTCGGACGTTTACCATGCCAAAATCGCTCCGTAATAAAACATCGCAAATCTGTACGAATTTTGGAATCCTTTTCCTACTTGGATAGAAATTTCAGAAAAGGAGAAGACTTGTAATTATTCTTTTTGGACTAGAAAACCTACTTATAATTGTAATTATTCTTAGGCCTCTAGCCTTTGAAGAAAGACACACAAGCTTTGAGGAAGAATTAAAGGCTACATCAAGAAAGAAGTTCTTTCTAGTTTTTATTTTTATTTTTATTTTTTTATTTTCTGTATGTATATAATTTTATTTTATATTAGTTGTAACTAATACTTTAGTTAGGGCTCGATTGAAGCCCTAATTATGTCTCGTTAAGGTTTTCAATTGGCGCATTTGCTATAATTCATATATTGATGCTTAACTTGATTATTTCCTATTTTCTTGAATTCCTCTCATGTTTATGCTTGATCATCATATGCATGTGGTATGGATTTTTTATTTATGTCAATTTGGATGACCGAGTCCTGGGCATAATAAAGTAACAAAAGAACCCCATCACAGGTTCTTGGATTAATCAACATAAAGACAACTGGAATAGACACCATGTTCCAATCTGAGTGTGTTTACCGATTTCCATAAATTTATGCTTTCTTGAAGAACAACTTAGTAGATACCATGCTAAATCCTTCAATGAAGAAAAAAGTTAGAGTAGATACCATGCCTAACTCGTTGCTCAGGGAAATCAATAGCTTTAGGAGAAGATACCATTCCCTTGTGGCTGGTAAGCATTAAGTATCAAGTTATGATGGTAGCATTGGCATTGTGAATCTTAATTAAGTATGATTAGCGGTGGATATCGAAGCCCTACCTTATTTCATATTATATTTCTTTAATATTTTTATCTATTCTCTTATTTGATCTGATTAATATTTTTATTGCTTTTCACTCGTCTCAATTATTAAGGAATTCATTTTAAGCATAATTTACCAATCCTCGTGGGAATGATCTCGTATTTGCCTACTATACTATCGTTTTGATCTTGTGCACTTGCGAGTAAAACGTACAAATATTTATCTATTTATTCAGGTAGATATTTGCACACCAGGTGGCGAAACCACCCTAATTTCTCATGGAAGCAGAACCAGCCTATAACTCAAGGGGGAGTTCCTTACCAATCCCACACTCAATAACCCCCTGGATTTCATCAGCCGGTTCCCCAGCAAAGTCGTCCTACCCAGCCAGCACCATCATATCAAGCCCCTACTGAAGCCCCCGCATCTTCTTCACAATCCACCCTGGAAGACACTCTCAAGGCCTTCATACAGCTTACAAGGCAATCCATCAATGATGTGAAGAACGCTACCATGGTGAACACTCAAGCTATTGCCAAGATGGAGACCCAGATTGGGCAAATTGCTAGTCATTTGGGGGAGAGAGAGAAGGGAAAGCTCCCTAGTCAGCCTGTGCCGAATCCAAAGTTGCAGTTCCATGAGGGAAGTTCATCAAATGTAGTGCATGGGCAGAAGCATGTGCAAGCTGTTTTCACACTTAGGTCAGGGAGACAAGTGGACAACCAAGTGGTTCTTCCTAAAGAGAACCCTGCTGCACAAGCAGGACAAGGAAATGGAGCCATCCATAGCCATTCCCACTATGGAGATTCCTCCTAGGTCTTTTGTACCGAAGGCGCCATACCTTGACAGATTGCTAGCGCCCAAGAAAGGAGGAAAGTTTGAGGACATTCTGGAGGTATTCAAACAAGTGCAAATCAACATCCCGTTCTTGGATGCCATCCAACAAGTGCCATCTTACGCCAAGTTCTTGAAGGACTTGATCACCGTTAAGCGCAAAACCAATGTCCCGAAAAAGGTTTGTTTGACTGAGCAAGTCAGTTCAATCCTCCAATGTAGGCTGCCTATCAAGTACAAGGACCCTGGATGTCCTACTATCTCTTGCATGATAGGAGTCAGCCACATTGAGAAGGCTCTGCTTGACCTTGGAGCTAGTGTCAATCTCCTACTCTATTCAGTTTACCAACAATTAGGTTTAGGAGAATTGAAGTCCACCTCCATGACACTGTCGTTGGCTGACAGGCCAGTTAAGATACCACAGGGAATTGTGGAGGATGTTTTGATCTAGGTTGACAAGTTTTATTTCCCCGTGGATGTTATAGTGCTAGATACAGAGCCGGTACAGAACGTTGGAGTTCAAATACCGGTGATCCTCGGGTGACTATTCTTAGCTACGGCTAACGCCCTAATCAACTGTAGGACGGGGGTAATGAAGATCTCCTTCGGCAATATGACAGTGGAGCTGAACATCTTTGAAATCAGCAAGCAGCCGAAGGAATGCGATGAGATCGGAAGTGCCTGCTTGATTGAGGAGATCATACAGGAAGTTAATGAAGAATCAAGCACAGAAGACCCCCTGGAGGCATGCTTTGCTCAGTTCGGAGAGGATCTGGACTTGGATGTATTACTTGAGCAAGCCAATGCCATTTTGGAGTTTGCCCTCTGGAGAGTAATGAGAAAGAGGAGGCAGCAGTACCTATGCCTCCAAAAAAGGAACTTGAGCCCTTACCGGACAATCTCAAGTATAAGTTCCTCGGTCCAGCAGAGACTTTGCCTGTAATCATAGCTTCAGATCTTCATGCTGCTTAGGAAAAGCAGTTGTTAGACGTCTTGAGAGAGCACAAGGAAGCTATAGGCTGGACCATAGAAGACATTAAGGGAATCAGCGCATCGGTGGTGATGCACAAGATACATCTGGAGGAAGGCACCAAACCATCGAGGGAGCAACAAAGAAGGCTCAACCCATCCATGCAAGAAGTTGTGAGGGGAGAAGTAATCAAGTTATTGGATGCAGGGATCATCTATCCAATTTCTGACAGCAAATGGGTGAGCCCTATTCATGTCGTGCCCAAGCAAGCTGGAGTGACGGTCTTCCAAAACAAGGAGGGCAAGTTGGTACCGACCCGAGTTCAGTCCAAATGGAGAGTCTGCATCGACTACCGCAAGCTGAACATCACCATTAGGAAAGACCACTTTCCTCTTCCGTTCATTGTTCAGATGGTGGAGCGGTTGGCTGGGCACAAGTACTTCTACTTTTTGGATGGTTATTCCAGATATAACCAGGTCCCCGTGAACCCTGAAGACCAAGAGAAGACAACCTTCACTTGTCCGTTTGGGACGTTCGCCTACCGACGCATGCCTTTTGGGTTATGCAATGCACCCACTACCTTTCAGCGGTGTATGATCAGCATCTTTTTTGACATGGTGGAGTGTTTTCTTGAGATATTCATGGATGACTTCTCGGTCTTCGGTTCAACTTTTGAGGAGTTTTGCACCACCTCACTCTGGTCTTAGTGAGGTGCAAAGAGAAGAACCTAGTGCTCAACTGGGAGAAGTGCCATTTTATGGTAAAGCAAGGGATCGTACTTGGGCACGTCATCTCTCATCGGGGGATAGAGGTTGACAAGGCAAAGGTGGATTTGATATCCAACCTTCTACCTCCATGAACGGTGAACGAGGTTCGCTCTTTTCTAGGCCATGCAGGATTCTATCGGCGATTCATCTAGGACTTCAGCAAAATCGCCCGGCCCTTGTGCAAGTTGTTGGTAAAGGAGGCCCCATTTATTTTTGATGAGGACTGGAAGAAGGCATTTGGGGCCTTGAAGAATATTTTGAAGTCCACACCTATCATTCGGCCCCCCAGCTGGGGTACACCTTTCGAAATCATGTGTGACGCGTCAGACTACGCGGTTGGAGCTATTTTGGGGCAGCGCATTGTTAAACTCCCCCATGTCATCTACTGTGCGAGTCGGACTCTAAACGATGCCCAGCTGAATTATTCGACCACTGAGAAGGAGCTGCTGGCAGTCGTTTTTGCTTTGGATAAGTTTCGATCCTACTTGTTGGGATCAAAAGTCATCATCTACTCGGATCATGCGGCATTGAAGTATCTTTTCTCCAAAAAGGATTCTAAATCTCACCTCATTCGGTGGATTTTGCTTTTACAAGAGTTCGACATTGAGATTCGGGACAAGAAAGGTTCTGAAAATGTGGTGGCCGACCATCTCTCGAGGATTACTGAAGATTTCACTCACGAGGCCACCCCCATCTCTGAGTCCTTCCTTGATGAGAAATTGATGCATATTGCTCATATTCACTCACCGTGGTTTGCTGACATAGTAAACTATCTTGTCACCGGCCAAATGCCTTTGCATTGGGGGCGGCAAGATAAGTCCAAATTCATGGCCATGGTGAAGAATTTTTTCTGGGACGATCCTTATCTGTTCAAGTATTGTCCCGATCAGATCATCAGGAGATGTGTCCCCGAGCCCAACCAATCTAGTGTCATCTCATTTTGTCACGATCATGCTTGTGGAGGCCATTTCAGGGCGAAGAAGACCCCTGCAAAGATTTTATAGTGCGGATTTTATTGGCCGACCATCTTTCAAGACGCTCACACTTATTGTGTTTTATGCGAGCGCTGTCAGAAGCTAGGGAGTATTTCATGTCGAAATATGGTGCCCCTCAACCCCATTCTTATTGTCGAGATCTTTGATGTGTGGGGCATCGATTTCATGGACCTTTCCCACTCTCCTTCGACTATCTGTACATTCTGGTTGTAGTGGACTATGTGTCCAAATGGGTGGAGGCTGCTGCTTGCAAGACCAATGACCACAGAGTTGTGGTCCAGTTTTTAAAAGACACTATATTTGCTCGTTTTGGTACTCCTCGAGCAATTATTAGTGATGGAGGAAAGCATTTCTGCAAACCGGATCTTCTAGCAACTAATGAAGAAGTATTGCATCACGCACAAGGTTGCCACTCCCTATCACCCTCAGACGAGCGGTCAAGTGGAGGTTTCAAACAGAGAGATCAAGAGGATTTTGGAGAAGACGGTGAACCCGTCAAGGAAAGATTGGTCTCTTCGTTTGAACGATGCATTATGGGTATACCGGACAACCTTCAAGACCCCGATTGATATGTCACCCTACCATATTTTATACGGAAAATCATGTCATCTGCCAGTGGAGTTGGAGCACAGAGCCTACTGGGCCATTAAGCAGCTGAATTTCGATCTCACAAAGGCTGGCCCACTGAGGAAGCTTCAACTCAACGAATTGGAAGAGCTGAGGAACAATGCTTATGATTGTGCTAGGTTGTACAAAGCACGGATGAAGAAGGTTCATGACCAGAACATATTGAGACGATCTTTTGAACCTGGTCAAAAAGTCCTTCTTTACAATTCACTTTTGCATCTGTTTCCAGGGAAGCTCCGATCTCGATGGACAGGCCCATTCATTGTTCGTTCAGTATTTTCTTATGGGACCATTGAGATTGAGGACCCAAAGAATGGTAGTACTTTCAAGGTGAACGGGCAGAGATTGGAGCCATTTTTGGAGTTACCGAGCCCGGAGATTGAGACGACCCTTTTAGACGATCCGAGTTACTCGGAATGATTGTCGTCAGGGTGGAAAGTCTGGCTGAAGACTGAAAACTTAGCGCTTGTGGGAGGCAACCCTCATTATTTTTCCGTATCATTTGATCTTATTTCTTTTTGTTTTAGTTGTGATTTTCAGGACAATGTCTGTCGTTCAAGTTTAGGGGGAATGTTCTCTTGTAGTGTGCCCAGCTTGCATCACCCACTTCGGTATTGTCTCTCTCGCCACATTGGGGACAATGTGTCATTTTAGTTTGGGGGTGGGATAGACATGTCTGTTTGTCATCATTTATTGTTTTTGTTGATATTTTGTGTTTATTCACCAAAAAAACTTTTATTGTTAGTTGAACATGGTTACATTTTACTATCGTTTGCATATCATTGGTTTGTCTAACATGTTGAATTTTGCATGTCATTAAAATCTGAAATCTTTTGACTCATATGTTGGATTATAGAGACTTGACATGTTTAAATCTTTTATCACAAGCACGGTAGCATAGGATCTGTGTGGCATGAAATTTGATTTGAGAATGTTTGTCTTGAGACTTGTAGGATGACTTGTTGATGAAACCTTGGCGTATTATCAAAAAAAAATAATAATAAAAAAAAATATTGGCTTAGAATAGTATCACCAATTTGAGTTCTCATTGAGTAACCGGGCCCCTTGCCTCACTAAGCATTGGGTGTTCGTGTAAAAAGATGAGAATTTCAGGATTGGTTGTTTGTTTGGCTAGTTTGACTTCGTAGCCTTTTTGACTTGAGCAAGTAAGCCCTTAGGGATGTTTTTACATCTAGTGCCATAAAACCATCTGGTTTGGGAGTCACTGGCTCAACACTCATTACATGGGTCAATTAGAAAGCTTAAGGGTGTCAAGCATTGCACAGCCGACACAAAAATAATGAATAAAAGTAATTGCCCATTTAAGCCTTGGTTATATTCATCTAAGGGAACTCTTGTGAGTTTTTGGATACACATGCTTTGAGAAAAATTGAAACCTCATGATTCTATGTTATTATCACCTTACACTTTTGAACATGTGCTGTCTCAACTTTCCAACTATGAGTCGATCAATTTTTGATAACATGATGATGTGATATTCATTTTGTTAAACATGCTCATGATGTGTGAACCATGTGTTTGAATGTGGATTTTTGCTCAATTGATAATACAGCATTTCAATGTTTGTGGGTATCATTTCTAGCAAACCCTCATGAGACTTCACTCGTCCACTAGGGAGTCCTAGGGGTTTAAAAGGCTTGTTGCATATGGTAAATGTAATCGTTTCTCCCATGAAAGAGGACTTATGTTTCATGCTTTAATTTTGTTTTCCATTTTGTTTTGCTAAAGGACTAGCAAAATGTAAGTTTGGGGGTATTTGATGAGTGCCAAATATTGTTTATTTGGACCCCTTGATTTGCATTAGTTAGACCTTTGGCCTTTTTGTTTTCTGATGTTTTGGTTAGTTTTTATGTTTTTGTGTTTTGTAGGTCAATAAGAGAGGAATGGCAAATTTCATGAGGAAATGCTTGGAAATTCGGAAGTCCTGAAGAGTCGATCGATCGAATTTTGCCCGAAGTCGATCGATCGAATATAATTCGATCGATCGAATTTTCCCATAACTGACTATTGTAGAAGCTCGCCAGAACGCCCAATCAGGATCTTCTCCAAGACAAAAAGCAGTTCTCCCTCTGATTTTCACAGCAGAACACGCTGGTTTTGTGACCTTGGTTGTCTCTAGAAAGAGAGAAACCCTAGAGGGGGTTAGAGGAGTCATTTTACATGGGTTTCTAACCCTAAGTTCCTTCTATAAAGCCATAGCCATGCCTCCTTGTTGGAAAGAGTTCTGAGAGCAGTAGATAGGTTTAATTTCGTGCATTTTGTAGTTTATTTCAGTAGCTCTTTTCTTTAGACATTTGTCTTTGTAAAGACTTTCTTCAATTCTCATGTGTGTTATTCAAGTCATTGTGGTGTTCTTAGTCATGGGAGGCTAGAACTCTCAACTAAGGTTGAGGATGAAACCTCTCCATTGATGACACTCACACTCTTGTAGTCTTACATGCACATTTAATGTTATATCATTTTGTTGTTCAAGTTCCATTCATTTAATGCTTTATCTTTTGCAATGAATGTGGTTGGTGGTAGAAATAGGACATTTAATGTGTTTCAACCGATGGATACATTGTTTTATTGGTTTGAAAGATGATATCCATTGTGATTTACTCTTTGAATGGATACAATGGATGATTTGATTTCAAATGGGTACTCTTTGTGATTTATCTTTAAGTTGGATTCGTTTAATGGTTCTAAGTTTTATGGTTGAAAAACTTGAATGACACCCTAAGCTTAATGTTCTTTGGGTGTTCAAGTGGAAACCAAGAGGGTAAGTTGTTGGATTTGGTTTGGTTAATTCCTTAGCCTTAGTCCATTTTTACATATTTCACTTCTTCCTCTTTAACTTAGCATTTTGGTGCATGTTTCACCCTCAAACTCTTGGAACTAGGTTAGAATGAGGTTAATTAAGTAAGACACTGATTTTTGACCATTTCCATGTGGATTCAACCACGCACTTGCACACACTATATTGCAAATGATTTGTGCGCTTGCGAGTACTCTTTAAAACTCACAAACAGCTCACCGTAGTATTGATCCTCTTCCACTTTCTGCGACCTTTTAGAGTGCTTGCATTTGATCTTGGATTTGCCACTATGATTGGCAGGTACAAATCGCTGCTGAGGTCGCAGTTACTGAGATGCCTAGTGCCAAGGTGCATGAGACCAAGGGGCTTGATATTGAGGAACTTGATGCCTTGGTGCTTGCCTCCTGGAAGCTTGGTAAGGTGCCTGATACCATGGAGTCTGATGCTGGGTCAGAAGTCTAGTGCCATGATTAGCTTGTATAGGCATTTCTTTCTTGGCCTTCGCCTTTTGTGCTTTAAGGAGGGAGCTCTGGGGTCGAACATGCCCACTCAAACCACATTGGTGGCATATAGGAGATCTTTTGATGGAATGAGGCTTTTGAGTGCCTGGAACATCATTATTAATCTTGTCCTTCCCTTTATCTTCAGCAATGGGGGGAGGTTCTGGGATTGCAGGTTTGACAAATGCAGTCTTGGAAGTAGAAGAGTGTCAGTGGAAGGAGCTACATACCTGAGATCAGTCTTGTCGGTTGGGCTCTTCTGAATGGACAACATTCGAGTCAGTTTTTCATCAGTGACTCTTTCTAATTGGAGCTGCGTCTCTAGTAGATTTTCCTCGAGCTCTTGTATTCTGAGTAGCAATGAACTCTTCTAAATCTGCAAACTGTTCAGATCATGAAGGTGCTGCTTATGTCCTTCCCTAAGTTTTTCATACTCTACATAGAGAGTTTTGTACCCCTCTTTGAGTTCTTCCCCATTACCACAATGCTCTGAGTAATAAGAGACCTCTTCTTCAACAAGTGGAGCCACAAAGGCTAAAAAATTTTCTGACTGAGGAGCTTCTTCTTCTGACTCATCACTGAGAGTCACATTGTAAGCCTTCTCCTTGCCCTTCTTGAGGTTCTCACAATCAGCCCTTACGTGCCCAAATCCTGAGCATTCAAAACAGCTTGGACCTCTAGGATCCTTTTTTTCTTCTTCCTCAGGTTCAGCTTCTCTGGGAGCTTTCTTCATCTTTTCAAAAAACTTCTTCTTAAAACGGTCATCTCCCATTAGACTTCTAAAATTTTTGGCTAGCATAGCCACGACTTTTTCTTCCTCCTCAGAGTCATCTCCAGATGAGGCTTCTACCTTTTTCTTGGAAGCCTTCAGGGCAACGGTCATATGTTTGAAGAGATCCCACCAGCTCATCAATCTTCATTTCTTTAAGATCTTTGCTTTCTTCAATAGTAGTCACCTTGATCCTGAAATGCTCATGCAAAGATCTTAGAATCTTTCGGATGAGTTTTACATCCGAGATTGGCTTCCCAAGACTCACCATGGAGTTTCTAAGGTCACTCACCTTGGAGTAAAACTCTCCAAATGTCTCTTCTTCCAACATCTTAATTTCTTCAAATCTAGAAATCAACATTTGAAGTTTGGCAGATTTTACAAGTTTAGTGCCTTCATATGTTGTTTCCAAGATTTGACACGCTTCTTGAGCAGATTCATAGTTTGAGATTTTTGCAAATTCAGACGGTGAAAGTGCTTGACATAGAGCATGGAGGGCTTTATCATTTGAAAGTCGTACGTTCTTTTGAGAGACTAGTTCGAGTGCTATATCCACTGGTTTTGTCCAACCAGTTTCAACAATACTCCAACAATCAATAGAATTTAAAAAGAACCGCATACGTGCCTTCCAATAGCCATAGTTCGTACCATCAAAGGCAGGAACAATATTATGAGTTTGAGACATGTTAACAGATAGAAGTGAAAAATAACACTCAAGAATTGAATCTTAACAGAGTGTACCAAGCTTTGATACCAATTGAAAAATAGAAATTGACTTCTAATATTAAGCAAGTGTGTGCACAAAGTGTTAACAAAATAACAATGCGGAAAATAAATAACACAAGAATTTTTGTTAACGAAGTGGAAACTCAAGGTGAGAAAAACCACTCCGGGCCAGCCAAACCCAGGATATCCACTATTCAGAAGACAAGACGGGATACAAAGTAGTAACACTCACATATCCCTAATGTTGTGGTCATACCTTGCTCTCTAATGTGTAACCCAACACGAACGCCTCCCAACCAGGTCTCTGGCCTGAAGGGGTCTTCAATGGAATCCTTTACCTTAGGGCCAACCCCTAAGATAGACTTCAGTTTAGGCCCAGCAATAGCACACACAACAACGACTTTAAAGAGATTAACTCAGCTCAATAACCTCACAATATAGCTCTCTAAGCACTAGTGGAATTCAATATCGAATTCTTGCTGTTCTCAAGCCTTGGGGCCTCTATTTATAGGCTGATAGTTCAAATGAGCGTCTGTCTTGATAAAACTGGGTGCCGTCCCGACAGTGGTCATAGGCTGTCTGGACAGACAATTGTGCGACCGAAATTTTGAAAATTTCCCTGAAGATATTTCCTGTTTGAGAGATGCGTCCGAACGGTGGTGCACTGTCATCCGGACGGTCGCACGTCCGCTTCAAGTAATTTCCATACAGAGGCTTCGTGCGTCCTAGACCAAGAGGATGGTCATCCGGACGGCTGATGAGATGCACGCAGTTTTCATATCTGATGCTCGCGCGTCCGGACCAAGCTGACTGGCGTCCAGATGTCTGGATTTGAAATGCAATACTTGCCTTATGGATGAGAGCATCCAGACAGGATTCCACGTCGTCTGGACGGCTGCAGCAATCTCCCCATATATGTGTTTGGAAAGAAATCCTAAAGCTTGATCAAAAAGTGAGAGTCGTCTGGACGGGCTGCTGAATCATCCGAACGAATGCATGCTGGAGGAGTTCGAAGCTTCTTGACACAGAGGAAGGTCCGGACGGGAATCCACATCGTCTGGACGGGATGATGCTTTAGTTTGATGTGCTTCCAGACGGTATGACACGTTGTCTGGAGGGCTGATGCAATGGCCAGCTGGGTGTCTGGACGGTATGACATGTCGTCCGGACGGCTGGTAGGGAACCAAATTTTCTGACTTGCAAACTGTCTAGAATCTTCTGGAAACATTTCTAAATAGCGGAATCCCTGTTAAAAAGCATCATTCCAATGAAGTGATTTTGTCCAACAGAATGCGGCCAATTACAAACCAACAGATCCTTTGCATCCATCTATACGACGTGATATTCCGTCCGGATGCTCAACTGTCCAAGCATCATGATGTGGCCTTTTGTTTACCAAAATATATCAATAATAAATAACCACTCGCAATAGAACGAATCCTTATTGGATAGGGCTATATTGAGGGTGTCGAACCTAAAGGACTGTGTAGGTGATGTTATCAAGCTTTTTGAGATTAAATAAAACTTAATTTAAAAGATGTTTGACTTTTTGTTTTCTAAATATAAATACTTAAAAGTAAAAGACATAAATGTAAAAAGAGTAGGGATGAGAGAAAGAATAAGGGATTGATTTTACCAGTCACCGCATAACAATGGTCAATCATAAATTAACAAGGAAAATTCGTACTATGCATGATATAAGGCTCGTCTTAATCGAGTAGTCAAGAAATTACCTCTAAAGTATAAGTATAATCCATTTTTCGGTTGGCACGGACCGTCCACCAAACCACTAAGATGCGGTATGACCTGATGTGTGTTTTAATGAGTAATGAGTACTCGCAAGCGCACGAATCGTTTGCAATATAGTGTGTGCAAGTGCGAGGTCGAATCCATAGGGAAATGGTCAAATATTGGTGTCTTGTTTAATCAACCTCATTTTAACCTAGTTCCAAAGGTTTGAGGATTGATTCAAGAACAAAAGACTAAATAAACGAGATGAAATGAAATATGCAAATTAAAATGAACTAAGGCTAAGGAATCCACCAAACCAAATCCAACAACTCACACTTCTTGGTTTCTACTTGAACACCCAAAGAACATTAAGCTTAGGGTGTCATTCAAGTTTCTCAACCACATACTCTAGAACCATTAAATGAATCCAACTCAAAGATAAATCACAAAGAGTACCCATTTGAAATCAAATCATCCAATGTATCCATTCAATGAACAAATCACAATGGATATCATCATTCAAACCGATAAAACAATGTATCCATCAGTTGAAACACATTAAATATCCTATATCTACCAACAACCACATTCATTGCAAAAGATAAAGCATTGAAATGAATGGAACTTGAACAACAAATATGATATAGCATCAAATGTGCAAGTAGTATAACAAGAGTGTGAGTGTCATCAATGGAAAGGTTTCATCCTCAATCTTAGTTGAGGTTACTAGCCTTCCATGACTAAGAACACCACAAGAAAATGAAGAACAACCATGGAAATAAAAGGAATGCTTTACAAAAAGAAAGTGTCTGAGAACAAAAGCTACTGGAATACACTACAAAATGCACGAAATTAAACCTATCTACTGTTCTCTAAACTCTCCCAACAAGGAGGTATGGCTATGGCTTTTATAGAAGGAAATTAGGGCTAGAAACCCATGTAAAATGACTCCTCTAACCCCCTCTAGGGTTCTTCTCTTGCTAGAGACAACCAAGGTCACGAAACCAGCGTGTTCTGCTGCGAAAATTATAATACACGTGGCCACTGTTAAATTTATTTTCTCATATTTAATTCTATTTTTTAATTTCTTTTTATTTAATATATATATATATATATATATATATATATATATTATTTTTTTTGGTAGAATTCTCCAAATTTAAATTATCCAAAAATATCACAAAATCAAATTACACAAATTAATCAAAACAACAATATTTAAAAATTTGAATATCATGTACTAATAAATGTATTCGTTACTAACAACAAATACTTACACAACAATATCAACAAATTTGAAAATCTTGATCTAATAAAATTATTCGTTAATAACAAAAAAAAAAACAAAAAATATCTACAAATCTGGAGGACGTCGCTGTGGATCACGAGGTGCAGTCCCGGGCGTGAACTCGCCAACCGGCGATTGTCCCGCAAGAGATGGTGTAACGGGCGATGGAGTCCTGAGAGGGGATTGTTGTCTCAACAATTGTCCAACAGGCGACAACGGACCAACCGTTGTCGCATTACCTGCAAGTAATAAAAACAATTAACCTATATAATATTATATGCAAATTTAAACAAGTAATGAGAACAAATTAAAAATAAACCTAAGTGTATAGATAATATGAACCATACCTGCAGGCGCACTACTAACAGACGACGTACTACCTACGTGTGCACGTGAAGACTGCTGAGCACTAGGGCATACGAACGATAATCCTGTAGAGGACATGAAGGCCTCAAACTGTCGCATGCGCTGCTCCATAGCATCAAACTATCGTATGCGCTGCTCCATACTGTCAGCCCGCTCTCTCTCGGCCCGCACTATGCCCTCCAACCCGTCATTCCTCTCTGTCTCGGCCCGTAACATGATATCCATCTCTGCAATTTTGTGGGCAGCCCAATCCTGAGACGTGCCCTCGGCCGGTCCCCCTCGTGTGCGGGCCCTATACGAGAAACAAGTCCCGCAAACAGGAGTAACGTTCGGCCCAACCTGCCGAACCCTACCCACATACTCGGGTCGCCCAACCGCCTGCTCGTAGGCGTCTCCATGTGCCCAACGCACCGTATCTGATGAGACGGGATCCGTGGCCGCAGGATCAGTGGACAAACTCTGTGTCATCTGCTCCTGTACGTCGTCAACATACAATACACTGGTAATTAATAAATACTTTATCACACGCATAACTAATAAATATTAATAACATAGACCAGTAGCATACGCATAGGTCCCGTGTCCGCTCGTTCATATAAGTGCCGTCCTTCCTTATGTGCGTCTTCACAAACGACTCGGCACGAGTGGGAGGCGTGCCAGATGTAGATGCCTGTCGCCATACAGTTTAAATATATAGCAAACATTGGATATTCATTTAATGTTAAGAAAGAACAATTACGCACAAAGATGAATTAAAACATTTACATATTGTTTCATACCTCATCGTGATTAAATCTGGCATAACTTTTGGACCCCAGACTATGGGGGATGTCATTCTGCTCCCGCAGCCGCTTCATTCGTTCAGACTTCGCCTTTGCATTGAACATTCCAAAAAATAAATTAAAGAATTGACACACTTAATTACTTTTGTGCTATGATTAAATGAACTGTTTATTAAAAAAACACAACATTATAGTAATACAATCAAAGACCTACATACCCGATTTCTCTCAGTGCACCACTCGTGCAGTACGTCCTCAACATCCGTTTGGTCATACTTATCAAAAAACCTATCTGGCATTCTCACACGTATTGTCAATTGCGTGTCACCGTCTCGAATATATAGCTGGGTCCTCAACTTCGACTTCCACAAACGGTGCTTACGGCCCATATCACCCCAGAGTTCGTTCTGTGCCAGGCGCAGGTCGACGAATACGGGTACATAAAATTCTTGCTGCACATTCAATTTAAGGATTAATTTTACCAGTTCAACAAAAACTTAATCTTAACTTTAATTTCACTAAATACATATATTAGTTTCATAAACATACCATTATGGCATCCCACATAGCCCGCTTAATCTGCTTATCTACCTTTGCCCATTCGTCCCGCAAGTGAATGTGGGACCCGCTCCGTAAAAGCTTGCCCGCAGCCCGTCTATAATGATTGCATGCTCGTCCCACAGGTTGTGTTGTAGCATTGTACTGCAACACAACTTTCTTCCCCCTCAGGAGCACCCAATTTCTCTCTGGGTCCCTAATCACCTCAAAATAGATGCTCTCGTCTGGGTTATACCCTAGTCAAAAAATATAAAATGTTAATATTAAAAAACACTAAATAACTTAATTATATTAATAAATTAAAAATTCAATTTAAATATTATACGAACTTAATAAATAAAATTTGGTAACATAATATAAGATATAATGATGTATAAAAATGTACTTACCCATCAACCGAATCTGGTCGATCCCTATGAGCTCGGTCGCTGGGTCGCCCGCATGCTCCTCGCCTACCCCATCTGCTGGGTGAGGCTCATCATCATGATCGTCATCCGAAGGCATATCCTGGGGGACATCAGGGGCCAACTAATCAGGGCCCAACATCACATCATCCCCCTCATGGGGCATCTGGTTCTCCCCCATATCTGGGTCCTGACTCTCCCCTGAAAGCGGAAACTGGCTCTGCCCATAAACAGGCACCTAGCTCTCCCCAGGTGCCGGACCCTGGCCCCCTGCCGGTGCCGACATCTGTCCCAACCGCATAGCTGGCATAGGCATCTCCCCCGGCTGTGACAGCAGGAATCTGTCATCCTGAGTCTCACTATCGGGGTTGACTGGCATAGGTGGTGAAAGGGGGTATGGATAGTACAGCGGGAATCTGCTCGGATCATGACACTCTCGTGCCCACCATCGATTAATATGACCCGGTGAGGTGATCCCCAACTGCAAGAACGTCGAGTATGGAGAAGGAGAATATCCAGCTGCGCTCGTCTGGCCGGGATCTGACCTGCTCATCCCCGCCGTACCCGGGGGCAATGGTCTATAAACGGCGTCCGGGTGGTGTGGCCACGGTGTAGTATGTAGTGCCGCTAACATCGCCGGTGTGGACGTAGTCGGGTATGGAGGAGAATATCCAGCTGCGCTCGTCTACCCGGGATCTGACAAGCTCATCCCCATCGTACCTGGGGGCAATGGTCTATAAATGGCGTCCGGGTGGTGTGGCCACGGTGTGGTATGTAGTGCCGCTGACATCGCCGATGTGGATGTAGTCGTACAAGGCACGGGTAGGCGTCGTGCACGATGTGCGCAAGCAGGGGGTCTCTGGTCCATCGAAACCTGCGAACAAATGTAGACAAATTAATTAAAATTCGTATTAGGAATATTAAAAAAGAATATGCATATTATACAATGAGCTCTATACAAAATAAGAAAGTATTTTGAGTTTAAGTGAATTGTACCAACAATAAATATAGCAATCATTGTATAACAGGAGCTTCAATCGGATCAATGTCGGGCCTGTCGTGATCGAATTCATCATTCATATCATTCAGGTCATCAGTGGGTAGTACGAGCGGTACGCACTCGTGATAGGTATTATATGCATCACTACTCCCTTCCCCCTGACCAACATTGTACACGTTGCGCGGTTTAGTCCTCACGGCACAAACCCAGTTTGGGTTCCTTCCATCCTTGACATAAAACACTTGATCTACCTGAGATGTAAGCACGTAAGGCTCGTCGGTAAGCAGTTCTCCCCTGTGGACGAGGTGAGTGAAGTTGACAAACACTAGGCAATAATCGTCGACTCTGAATCCTCTGTCCATCGTGGGGTCCGCCCAATTGCACTTAAATAGGACGTACGTAGTCCTATCGTAGTACTCGACCTCAACTACATCGGTTAACTGCCCGTAGTAGTTTTCGCCTTCAACGGTTGGCACACATACGCCGCTGTTCTGAGTCCTCCTTCCAACATCATGCGCTAGCGTGCGGAACAGTTTTCCATTTACCACGTACCTGTTATACTTCACTGCTGTCTCCTTCAATCCTCTACTGCGCATAACCAATTTCTGCCCCAATTCCTCCCTACGTTGATCGTCCAGGCCATCAACCTATGTTATCATTTCATATATTAAAAGAATACATCGGTTAATAGCGGCATATTGTTAAACCCTATCTTAAAATGACACTGAACATAGGTAAATATTATATACGAAAATACCGCTATTTCCTTACATATACGCGGTACCACTCGCAGAACTGCTCATGATGTTGGGCTTCAATTAGAGCGTCCGTGATGCAACCCCTAACGCATGATCGCCTAATAGCGTCTTTGTGCATCCTACATTCAGCGGATATAATATTATAACTAATTATTATTAATAATTTTATTTGAATCCGGTTCATATTGTAAACACTACTTACATCCGCAAATTGAGAAACTCTTCAGAGTTGAACACAATATAACGATGAATCTGATGCATCGTCAACCGGTTCAAGCTAACTCGCGTTCCCGCCCCCTTGGAACCATCAGGATTCTCAGAGGTCTGTTGTGGAAGGTTCGTACATTTTCTAGATATCTCGAACAGAACATTACTAGCTCTGTCGCTATGTAACCCTCCGCAATGTACCCCTCAGGAGCCGCTTTGTTGCGCACATTCAACTTGAAACCCCCAAGGCTCCTGGTGCACACACATAAACATTAAGGATTTGTCCCCGTTTAAGGAACCAATTACATGAAAAAAATATATATATATACAGTCTCGAAATTTTACCTCTCTATCGGGTACATCCACCTATATTGAACGGGTCCGCCGAGTCTACACTCACGCACAAGATGCACGACCAAGTGGACCATGCTAGTAAAAAACCTAGGAGGAAATACCTGTTCCAGCTTGCACAGTGTGATACAGACGTCACCTTGCAGTCGGTCCATCTCATCTTGAGTTAGCTTGGTCAAGCATATGCCTCTGAAAAATGCTGACATCTCAACGATAGGTCTAACCACTTTGTCTGGCAGTGACTGACGCAATGCAATTGGTAGAAGCTGTTGCATCAGTATGTGGCTATCATGACTTTTTAACCCTGAAATTGTACGGTCATTCATCCGAACACACCGTGAAATATTTGAGGCATATCCGTCTGGAACTCTCACATTTCGAAGAACCTTTAAAAAGCTTTCTTTATCCTCCCTGGACATCATGTGACAAGCCACGGGTATATATGTTTTACCATTTGCGGTTGTGAACGGATGCAATTTAGGTCTCAACCCCATTTCCTGCAAATCCAGCCGAGCTACCAGGTTGTCCTTCGTTTTCCCTTTGATGTCCAAAATAGTGCCAAGTATATTGTCCATGACATTTTTCTCTATGTGCATGACATCAAGATTGTGCCGAAGCAAATTGTCCTTCCAGTACGGCAATCTGAAGAAAATACTTTTCTTCTTCCACACAACATCATCAGCACCCCGTGCACCCGTCTTCCGCTACTTCCGTCTCGTCTTACCCGCGTTCTCATCCCCAAACGCAACTCCGTCCAACTGTTGGAGGATCTCTTCCCCGCAAGGCACATCAGGAGCACATTCTAACTCCTCAGTCCCATCAAACGTTCTTCTGTTCAGCCGCCACAGATGTTCAGTTGGCAAGTACCTCCTGTGTCCCATGTAACAAAATTTACAACCGTTCTTCAAATGCTTAGAACGTGTCATCTGCATGCAACAAGGACATGTCTTCACACCTTTGTTAGGCCAACCGGATAAATCTGCATACGCCGGGAAGTCGTTTATTGTCCACATCAACTGAGCTCGTATATTGAAATTCTCCATCTTCGCAGCATCTCGTGTTCGTACCCCTACATCCCATAGCTCCAACAGCTCATCAATCAGTGGCTGAAGGTAGACGTTGATATCCATACCAGGTGAGCTCGGTCCAGGGATAACCAATGACAGGATGAACGACGTCTGTTTCATGCACATCCAAGGAGGCAAATTGTACTGTACAAGCAATACGGGCCATGTGCTGTGGGATGTGCTCATGTTCCCAAATGGATTGAATCCATCTGCTGTCAGTTCAAGCTGCACGTTCCTACTGTCTGCCATAAAATCCGGATATAGAGTGTCCAACGATCTCCATGCCTCACCGTCGGCGGGGTGCCTCAATACGCCGTCCCTAGTGCGGCCTTCTGCATGCCATCTCATATTGTGCGCAGTGTGCTCCGACATGAATAATCTCTGTAGCCATGGGATGAGTGGAAACCATCTCAACACCTTCACTGGACGTTTTTTCCTTGACGATATTACCTCACCATCCCGATCTAAATGTATATCAGCCATCCACTTAGATTCTCCACATACGGTGCAGGTATCTAGGTCTTTATTGTCTTTCTAGAATAACATACAGTCATTACGGCACGCCGGAATCTTCTCATACCCGAGACCCATGGAACTGAGAAATTTCTTCGCCTCGTACGTATTAACCGGCAAGGCCTCATCGCAAGGAGGCAATAACTGACTGACAAGCTCCAGAATATCAGAAAAAATCTTGTTACTAATACCTCCAATGCACTTCAAGTTGTAGAAATGTACAGTAGCACTCAATTTACTGTGCTTTGTACCAGGGTGAAGTGGCTTGTCGGCAGTCTTCAATAACTCATGGTACTTCAATGTGTCCCTTGCAGAGGTTCCTTCATTTACTTCCCCCAACTGGCCAACATGATCGGTTTCACCTACTTCGTGCACGGCGAAGGCTTCACGCAACATGGCGTGCATGTCACCACCTTGTTCCAGGTCTACGCCTTGTTCTGTGACTTCTACATGTTCAATGCCACGGGCAGCCATATCTGTTACACTGGGATGGTTGTGACCCCGAACAGGAGCAGCAGGGTTTAGGGTAGTCTCACCGTGCATACACCAGAAACCGTATCCCGTGGACATTCCCTTCCCCCCTATCAGGTGGGCAAGAACGTAATCTGGGGTGTGCCGCTGGTTATTCCGGCAGTACTTATATGGGTAGTAAATTTTGCCATCAGCAGCCCTACAGTTACGAATGGCGAATGCCACGTACGCTCTACACCCGTCGTTATACTGTGTCGTACCCCTAGGTGCTGACATCCATGACTTGTCCATATTCCTCTGTACGTGAGTTAACAGTCTGTGAACGAAATATGTTATTTGATTACAGCAAATAAAGTGCTTGTTTGTTTAATGTTTGTTTTAAACAGTTAACTCAAAGTATCGGTTTTTTCTATTTTTTTTAGGGTTTATGGTTTAGGGTTTAGGGTTTAGGGTTTTTGTTTTTTCTTTAGGGTTTTGGGTTTAGGTTTTAACATTTGTAGGGTTTAGGGTTTTTAGGATGTAGGGTTTTAGGGTTTAGGGTTTAAGTTTTTAGGGTTAGAGTTTGAAGGTTAGGGTTTAGGGTTTAACTAAAATAAAAAAGTAATTATAGTAAAAAATGATCTCTCTCTTTTTCCTTATTTCTATTTTAATATTCTTCTTTATTTTTTTAGGGTTTAGGGTTTTTGGTATTTTTTTTTTTTAGGGTTTAGGGTTTAGGTTTTTAGGGTTTACTTTTTAGGGTTAGGGTTTTAAGGTTAGGGTTTAGGGTTTAACTAAAATAAAAAAGTAATAAAAAAAAAAGATCTCTCTCTTTTTTCTTTTTTTCTTTTTTAATATTCTTCTTTCTATTTTTAGGGTTTAGGGTTTAACTAAAATAAAAAAGTAATAATAAAAAAAAAAGATCTCTCTCTTTTTTCTTTTTTAAAATTCTTCTTTCTTTTTTTAGGGTTTAGGGTTTTTGGTATTTTTTTTTTTTTTAAGGTTAGGGTTTAGGGTTTAACTAAAATAAAAAAGTAATAAAAAAAAAGATCTCTCTCTTTTTTCTTTTTTCTTTTTTAATATTCTTCTTTCTTTTTTTAGGGTTTAGGGTTTTTGGTATTTTTTTTTTTTTAGGGTTTACTTTTTAGGGTTAGGGTTTAGGGTTTATCTAAAATAAAAAAGTAATAAAAAAAAAAAGATCTCTCTCTTTTTTCTTTTTTCTTTTTTAATATTCTTCTTTCTTTTTTTAGGGTATAGGGTTTTTGGTATTTTTTTTTTTTTTAGGGTTTAGGGTTTACTTTTTAGGGTTAGGGTTTTAAGGTTAGGGTTTAGGTTTTTAGGGTTTAGGGTTTTGGTTTTAAGATTAGGGTTTAGGGTTTTATGGTTTAGGGTTAGGGTTAGGGTTAGGGTTTTAGGGTTTAACTAAAATAAAAAATAATAATTAAAAAAAAAATTCTCTCTTTTTTTTCTTTTTTTTTTCTTATATTATTCTTTCTTCTTTTAGGGTTTAGGGTTTAGAATTTAGGTTTTAATGTTTGTAGGGTTTAGGGTTTTTAGGGTGTACGGTTTTAGGGTTAGGGTTTAAGGTTTATGGTTTTTGCTTGTTTTTTAGAGTTTAAAGTTTAGGGGTTTGGTTTTGAGATTAGAGTATAGGGATTTTTGTTTTAGTTTTGATTTAGGGTTTAGGGTTTATTGTTTAGACATTTGTTATAAATTGAATAATAAAATAAATTATTGTAAATGGTAGACGGTGGCCAAATTTATTTTCCTGTATCTATCCAATAATTGTTGGATACGATCATTTTATTATAAAATGATGGCGAGTTTACTTTGAAATGTTTTTTTTTTTTGTTCTTAAAAAAAAAAAATTGTTGACATAGTACCGCATACTTATTTATATTTTATTGGTTTGTGTCATTGATTTTATGATGAAGTTAATAAAATAATGGCGAGATTGTTTTTTCTGTTCAAACGTTTTAGCATAAATTGCCAAAAATAATAATCACAACACAAACTCATTGTACAGTAAAACATATCACAAAAAAAGAAAAAGAACACAACTGTACGAATATTTTCCATGCATAACGACCAACCACATCAAAACACATAAATTACACAACAATAGATATACAAACCCAACAAATTCAACAGCATTGCATGGACCATTATTAATTGCTAAATCCACAATTATTATATGAAACTATTAAAATAATTAGGAACAGATTTTAAACAAATTAATTTAAATGCACCAAGTTTATTATAGCCAAAAATAAAGAAAAAAAATGTCAAAATTACTCACAATTTATGCACAAATATTTTTTGGGGTGTATTTTATGCTCCTTAGCCAAATTGTACTTGCATTAAAACAATATTAGTCAACATATAATATCCCCCACTGTCGAGGTTTCAGAGAGAGAGAGAGAGAGACAGATGTAGAGAGAGAGATGTAGAGAGAGATAGAGACAGAGAGATGTAGAGAGAGAGATTTGTCAAGAGAGATAGAGACAGAGAGATGTAGAGATTACCCAAAGAGTACTGGTTCCGACTGTGGTTCGGTTAGAGAGAGAGAGAGAGATAGAGATAGAGAGAGAGAGAGCTAGAGAGAGAGACAGAGAGATAGAGAGAGAGACAGAGAGGGAGACAGAGAGCTAGGTTGCACGCGTGGTGCTGTGACGGCCGGAGAGGGAGCTAGCCGAAGAAGACAGTGGAGGGCGGTGGTCGATGCGGATGTGCGTGACGAAGACGGAGAGGGAGAGAGAGAGAGTGAGAGTGAGAGAGAGATCGAGAGCTGAGGGAGAGTCAGGGAGAGTTTATGAGAGTGAGAGAGAGATCGAGATCGAGCTGAGGGAGAGTCTGTGAGAGTGAGAGAGCTGAGGGAGAGTCAGAGAGAGTGAGAGAGCTGAGGGAGTGAGAGAGTGATCGAGAGGTAGGGAGATAAATGGGTAGCTTCCGTTTTTTTTTTTTTTGTAATTTTTATAATTAGAAATTGGCCAGGTGGCGCGCGGGAATTGTCCCGTGCAGGTCACCTGGCCAAATTTTGGCCAATTAGAGACGTGTATAAGTATACACGTCTCTAATTTGGCGACGTGTATACTAATACACGTCGCCATTTGTTTTTTTGTTTTTTTATAAAAAAATGAAAAATTATATATATATATTTGTATTTGTAAACGCAAACACAAACACAAACACAAACCCTAACCCGACCCTAAGTGTATGTAATATATATAGTGTTAAACCCTAAGCCCTAATATATATAGAGTTTACATAAACCCTAACCCATAAAACTAAACCCTAAACGATAACCCTAAAACTAAATCTTAAACCCTAAGTCTAAGTATATATATGCTGTGTATATAAATTTCTTGACGTGAATACTGTATAATATTCTATATAAATGATATATTTCATATATATATATATATAGGTTCTATATATATATAGGGTTAGGGTTTTATTAGATTAGTATTCCATTAACGCAAAGCCTAATTACAGTTAAGGTTTACTTATAAGTATACCATATATATGTAAAGTACTCAACACGTAAAACGTAAATATACTATAAACATATTGCACATAGCCCATAAACCCTAACCCTATGTCTATATACTATATATAGCCATAAACCCCAACCCTAAGTGTATGTACTTTGTTATGTTGCATATTTTTTTTTTGTTCCTCGCCGTATAATTATGCATATATATATATATATAGCACAAATTTGGTTTAATTATGCATTTAGTACTATATATAGAGATAAACCTTAACACTAAGTGTATATACCTATTATATATATCTATAAACCCTAACCCTAAGTGTATATACTATATATAGCTATAAACCCTAACCCTAAGTGTATATACTGTATATAGGGTATATACAAGTCGTTATAAATGTATATAGTTTCGGCACGCAGTTTACATGCATGCATGCATATATTATATATATGTATATAGTATTATGGATAGGATTTTTAACTTTGTTATGTTGCATTTTCTTTTTTTTCTTAACGTAGATGGTTTACAAAACCAAACCTTAATTTGGTGTTATAATATATATACCAAACCTTTTTTTTTTTATGCTTACAATTTGATAAAATTCATAAATCAACATTATGGGACTTGAGCTGGTGACAAATACTGTTTTCACCCCCGTGGAGTGAGTTAGTCACAGTTTGATACTCTTTTGAACATTGAACTGGATCAAATGATAGAGGCATGCAAAATTATATTTGTATAATGTATGCTATAATGATCGGGACCACAAGGCCAACACATTGAGATGGATGTTCTATTTGACAAGTTTGGATTCTCTGCAAGTGTAAATGAAGTACACATCATGGTAACTAACTTCGGGGAAAAAAATGAGAGGTATATCATTCAAAATTGATATATGAAAAAATAAATTATAATTCGATATAATTTAAATTATATATAAATATATATATATATATATATATATAATTAATTGATGTAAATACAAATACAAACACAAACCCATGCAACCCTAAGTGAATGTACTGTACACATTGCTAAACCCTAAGCCATAAAACTAAACCGTAAACTATAAATTAAAACTAAATCATAACCCTAAATTTAAACCCTACCACTAAGTATATATATATATATACTATACTAAACTCTGACCATAAAATTGAACCCTAAAACCCATAATCTTAAGTGTACATACTATATGTAAGCCATAAACCCTAACCTTAACCCTAATCTTAAGTGTATGTACTATATATAGCTATAAACCCTAACCCTAAATATATATACTATATATATAGTTATAAACCCTAACTCTAGGATCAAATGATAGTTCGACTAAGATTTGAACATTGAACTGGATCAAATGATAGAGGCATGCAAGTTTATACTTGTGTAAGGTATGCTATAATGATCGGGACCACAAGACCAACACATTTAGATGGATGTTCTATTTGACAAGTTTGGCTTCTCTGTAGGTATTAAAATACACGTGGCCAACTGTGCAGTTAGTGTCAACCGGATCCACCGCGTGTATTTACGTGGCCAACAGTTCGCCACGTGTACAGTGACCATACACGTGGCGAATTGCAAGTGGCGAAAAACTATTTTTTTTGTAGTGATCAACCTGCATGTAAACCCTAAAACATAACAATAAGTACAATACATACTATATATAATTATAAACCATAACTAAATATAGCACAAATCTAAGGTTGGGGTATATAATAAGAATTTTTAATAAAAATAAATTCAACAAAATTTAAATACAAGTATTTATTTGAATACTGTACAAAACTAATTAGTTTATAAACTCTAATTTGGTATAGTGTACATAGTAATATTATAATGTACATACTATTTGTTTGTTTTTTTTTTTAAAAAAAAAAGAATTCCAAAAATATTTTTTAAAAAAACACCAGTTGGCCACATGGCGTACTTACACGTGGCAACAGAATGCCACGTGTATTTAAATCCACGTGGCCAAATTCAGCCACGTGTATTTTTACACGTGGCCATCTCGCCACGTTGATAAAATACATATGGCAAGATGGTCACGTGTATTCATACACGCGGCCAATTTTTTTTACGCCACAGATGGCCACGTGGCTTTCTGGCCATGTGTCTACAGTAACCGGTACTGTAGACACGTGGCGATTTCCGGTTTTTTTTGTAGTGTACCCCCAAACTTGATTGTAAAAACACATGTCCTGAAAAAGAGAGTGATACTCCAACCAAATACTAGTGAAGTGCAACACATTGTTGTAAAAATATAAACTAAGAATGAAACAACAATGGAGAAGATAAACCTGGAAGGAGATCATGTACCCTGACTTGATGGAGGACTCGAGTGCACACTACCTGTGCTTGAACCTTTGAAGTTCACTCATTTAGTCAAAATGTGTGGGATCCGCCAAGCCAACAAAATCCACATCCTTGATGCGCTTAATGCTCTTTGACCTTTAAATTTAAATTTGAAGCACTAATCTTTTCTTCTCTTGGACCAAAGAGAATAAATTTTACCTACAGAAAGGTAATTCCAAATGTCCGCATATCGAGGTAGATTCTTCTGAGTACTCTCAAACAATTTCTCATCCGGAAGGGAATCATGAACTGGAGTAAAGTGAGGAGAATACACAAGGAAGTTTTCTACCTCGATGGTCTCTTTTTTCTCTTCTAACAGCCCTAACAAACTACTCTTCTGACCTCTTGGTAAGTCATAAGTAATAGGGGCTTGGGGTTCATATGGTGTCTCGAGAATAAGAGTGGATGATGAAGGAGCCTCAGTGCTCACTTCCTCGCCTTTTGCTCGATGTAGAGCTTGTGGGGCCTCAATTTGCTCCTCATTCCTCTCTTCCATGTGAGTTTTGACCACTTCTCCATTCGTAATTTGTGGTGATAGCTTGCTCCTGATAAGAAGTACTCTCATCCACCACGTAATGTCCATCAAGATTGGTCTCTAATTGACTCTAAAACTCATTTTCTTCTATTTGATTTGCCATCTGCTTCATCTGAACTTCCATCCTAGCTATGGATTGAGACTGAGAGTGCAATGTCTGAACGAGAGAGGTCACTGTCTGACCCTAAGATTTCATTGTCTATTCCATATTGCTCATAAGTTTTAACATCTGATCTTGAAAATAAGAATCCAATTGAGGAGATGGTTCAACCTGTTGGTACAGTTCATGATATTGTGGAGCATAATTTCAAAAGCTTGAGCTTGCCACGAGATATTAGACTGGTTGCTCCATCCCGGGTCATAGGAGTCAGAGTAAGGGTTATTCGTCGGTCTAGAGAACTGTGTGTTCATATGCTCATAAGAATAGTTAGAATATTGTCCAGTAGTAGGACAATCTTTAACATGGTAATAAGAACTATAGTAATATGAACATGGTCCATGAGGTGTTGGGATGTGAAAAATGAAAATTGACTTCTAATATAAATGCAAGTGTGTGTGTGCACAATGTGTTAACAAAATAATGCGGAAATAAATAACACAAGATTTTTGTTAATGAAGTGGAAACTCAAGATGAGAAAAACCACTCCAGGGCAGCCAAACCCAGGATATCCACTATTAAGAAGACAAGACTAGATACAAAGTAGTAACACTCACATACCCCTGATGCAATGGTCGTACCTTGCTCTCTAACGTGTAACCCAACACGAACGCCTCCCAACCAGGTCTCCTACCAGAAGGGGTCTTCAATTGAATCCTTTACCTTAGGGCCAACCCCTAAGATAAAGTTTAGTTTAAGCGCAGCAATAGCACACATAACAACGGCTTTAGTGAGATCAACTCAGCTCAATAGACTCACAATATAGCTCTCTGAGCACTAGTGGAATTCAATACTGAATTCTTGCTGTTCTCAAGCCTGGGGGCCTCTATTTATAGGCTGAGAGTTCAAATGAGTGTCTGGCTTGATAAAACTAGGCGCCGTCCGGACGGTAGTCATAAGCCATCGGGACAGACAAATGTGCGACCGAAATTCCAAAAATTTCGCTGAAGATCTTCCCTGTTTGAGAGCCTCGTCCGGACGGTCAGACGTTCGCTGCAATAATTTCTATATAGAGGCTTCGCGTGTCCGAACCGGGAGGATGGTCGTCTGAACGGCTGATCTGATGCACACAATTTCCATATGTGATGCTCGCAAGTCTGGACTGACTGGCGTCTGGACGTCTGGATTTGAATTACGATACTTGCCTTATGGATGAGCACGTCCCGATGGGAATCCACATCGTCCGCACAGCAATCTTCCCATATCTGTGTTTTGCAAAGAAATCCTGAGGCTTGATTGAAAACTGAGGGTCGTCCGGACGGGCTGCTGAATTGTCCAGACGGATGCAAGCTGGAGTAGTTCGAAGCTTCTCGACACAGAGGAAGGTCGGGATGGGATTCCACGTCATCCGGATGGATGATGCTTTAGTCTAATGCACGTCCGGACGGTATGATACTTTGGACAGTTGGGCGTTCGGACGGTATGACACATCGTTCGGACAACTGGCAGGGAACCAAATTTTCTGGCTTGCAAACTGTGCAGAATCTTCTGGATAGTGGAGTCCCTGTTAAAAACCATCTTTACAAAGAAGTGATTTTGTCCAACAGAATGTGGCCAATTACAAACTAACAAACTCCCCCTTTGGCCATTCCGGGACAAACGGTTAAGAATACAATCCTGGTCCAAAAATAAAAATTACTCCCCATTTCTGTCACAAAAGGACAAAGGGTAAAACAAAGTAATAAAAATCAACGACAACAAAAATTACTCCCCTGAAAGGTCTCAGAAGGACCAGGGTAAATAGAGTAATATAATCTAGGAGTTTAACAAAAGTAGCAAAATATAACACAAATGTCTCAAAAATAGATAAGACAACTACAAAACAAAAAAAACTCAAGCATCCTCGGCCATCGGCGCATCATCCTCGTCATCACTGCTAGATGGGTGGTGGAACTTGAGGCACTTCCAAAGGTCCAGCTGGTTTGGCTCTACCCGGAGGTTGATGGAGTTAACCTCTTGCTGCATGGATGACATAGACAGCTGCATGGAACTCATGCCCCCTGGATAGTTGCTAGAGCCTCCATAATCTGAGAATAGTTGACATCCAGCTGAGGTGGCGGTGCAGTCTTGGAAGAGGAAGCCACACTCGGTATGCCTACAGGAATAGGAGGAGGCGGGGGCACATCATCGTAATCTGGATCATCTCTCCACTGCTGAGCATTTAACTTCATCAGCGTCTGCTTGCTGAATGGATCCTGGATCTTCATTTTGGGCTCGCCAGCAATACTTATGCCTGACTGTACAATAATCTGAGTGACTAGGCAGCCGAATGGAAGACTGGTATTGCTCTCGTCACGAGCCTCTAGAATAATGCCCAAAATATGCTTGCACAGGCAGAAAGGCAAGTGAAGATGAATGGCATAGATGAGCTGAGCCCTCTTCAAAATTAGGTCACTGCGCGTAACAACTGGCCATAGGTTGTGCTGAACAATCTTGGCCAGCATGTAGTGAGGAGTGGATAAGGCACCGATCCTGATGGTGGTGGCGCGTTCCTCTCCTTCTGGAACTGTGTGGAAAAACTCTCAGAGATTATCCATAGATGGAGGCAATACCACCTCGTTGTAAGGGCTCACAGACAACTAGAGAACATGTACTCCTATGAATTGACTAATGATCTGGGGATCAACAATGATAATATGCCCGCCAACAGTGGACTAAAGTACCAGCCCGCGGTCATCGTCCTGCACCACCTCGAGGTTGGCATAGAAAAGTCTAACTAGCCTGGTGTAGACAACACAGGCGCAGCTGTGAAGATATCCCCAGTGGTATGTCTGGATAGTGTCATGGATACAGTCTAGAGGAGCCACCATGATGCCGGAATGGATCACATTCCTCTCCGCAATAATAGGTCGGTCCATGATCACATTCCTCTGCGCTGTGGATTGCCTGAAGACATGATTCTGCAAAAGAGACCAACAAGATTTTCCAAAAATAATCCAAAAGAAATGATCTTGTCAGTGTATAGAGAAAATCCGGCCTTATAACGGCAAAAAGTACAGCCCACAAGAAAAATACCAAACCAAGAATCCCAACACAATAGATGTCACAACTATGCATGTTATAATCTCAATAACATTCCTAAAATAATCAAAATTCTAACAGTTTAAAAAATAAACTGAAAAGAAAACGGCTAGAAAAATACCTAGAATGAGAGATTAATGCACAAAAGACAAGAGAGGGCGAGATAATGCCAAAAACTTGTGAGAAATCACTCACTAGAAGCCAAAAGAGAGATTTTTGGTGGGGTAGGGTGAGAATGCGGCGGCCAGGGGCTTTTATAGAGCCTGTGGGGTCCCCGTCCGGACGGCTTATTAACACCGTCCGGACGCGTACTACCTCGGAAACATGCGGACAGGTCTCGCACGTCTGGACGTCTAACCTTATCGTCCGGACTTCTCAGCCGCGCGCGTCTAGACGTACAGGAGTACTGTCCGGCCGTCTGATCTACACCCGTCCGGACGCAAAGAGAGGCCGTCCGGAAGCTTCACACTGAAAAATGCAGAAAACTGAGGAAAAATTTGCAGAAATTAATTTTCCTGAAGTCAGCTGCAAAACACACATGTATAACCAACTGATAACACAATCAAACAGCATCTAAAAACTAAGCAGAGATATAAGAGAGAGTTCAGATTTCAATCAGCACAAGGATTTTCCCATAGACAAAAAATTTATATAGGCAACTCAACTCATGCAATGTGTGTGTGTGTGTGAAGACTTTTCCCATAACGTATGACTATCACTGGAATGACAAAATGCAACCAGATTTTCTAGACAAGAGAGAAAATTAGTGAAAGATTAGTCAAAAGTCAAACCTTATAACTTACTAGGGTCTAGCCATCCTCATCTGATACACTCCCCCTAAGATGCAACATCCAATTGTTTTACTTGTACCATGAAGGACAAGGTAAATATTTTACTCGCACCATGAAGGGCAAGGCAATTTAGCACATAAGCAGCAAATATGCATATATAATACAGTATTCATATTGGTAACTACTTGATTCTTTTCAACCTAGAGAGAATGCCAGAATTTGTAGGTTCTAGGTTCAACTAGCATCTGGTCAATTTGGCCATCTATCAAAAACGTCTTCTCTTATCCAGAATCTCTAGAAATAAAAAGTTAGAGAAGGAGAGATGTACCTTTAGGGGAGTCTTAGATAGTGTACATTTTCATCGCATGAGGAAAGAAGCTATCCAACAATTGCATATACAGGAAAATCACTTGGCAGATATAGTCATAAACTCTTAATCATATCTAAGCAAAGTAGATTAATGCATAATGAATTGAGATATCAAGTGAAAACACATGCAATATCTGATATGCCAAGAAAGGAAAATTTCCTGCAATTTCTCCCCAATTTTTTATTTTTATTTTTTTAAAAAATGCAATATGGAAATAACATCATATGCAAGGCAAGATCAAACCTGTGTAAGCTTGATGATGCCAATACAGAAAAGCAGTCGCTCGACCGGCTTTTTCTGTCTTCCCCAACAAGTACTTGCAATGTTCTCTTAAGTGAAATAGGGGGCAAAAACCAAATTGGTTCCTAGATTGCATACAAAATATAACAAGTCAAAGTCAAGCAATCAAACCTGATGCCTTAGGATTAGGAACCAAATCCTAGGCATGAACACCTTCTCCTGCAAGGTGCGTCCATTCCCCCTCATGAGGTGAATGTTATTCTTCTTCTTGACACAAGCCTGCCTTTCAGTGGGTAGTTGCTGGCAGGACTTCATCTGTTGGCCCATCCACTCCATCATGGTTCGCATCCAAATATGTGGGTCCTTGTAGTAATGATCATCTTCCACCTTCGGCAACCTTTTCAAGTGCTTGGATTTGATCTTTGATTTTCCACTGTGATTGGCAGGTACAAATCGCTGCTGAGGTCGTTGCTGAGGTCGCTAATGCTGAGATGCCTGATGCCGAGGTGCATGAGACCAAGGATCTTGATATTGAGGAGCTTGATGAATTGGTGCTTGCCTCCTTGGAGTTTGGTAAGGTGCTTGATACCATGGAGTCTGATGCTGGGTCAGAGGTCTAGTGCCATGATTAGCTTGTTTGGGCACTTCTTTCTTGGTCTTCGCTTCTTGTGCTTTAACGAGGGAGCACTGGGGTCGGACATGCCCACTCAGACCGCAGTGGTGGCATATAGGAGATCTTCTGATGGAATGAGGCTTCTGAGTGCCTGGAACATCATCATTAATCTTGTCCTTCCCTTTATCTTCAGCAATGGGGGGAAGGCTCTGGGACTGCAGGTTTGACAAATACAGTCTTGGAAGTAGAGGGAGTGTCAGAGGGAGGAGCTACATACCCAAGACCAGTCTTGTCGGTTGGGCTCTTCTGAATGGACAGCATGCAGGTCAGCATTTCATCAGTGACTCTTTCTAATTGGAGCTGCGTCTCTGGTAGCTTTTCCTTGAACTCTTGAATTCTAAGCAGCAATGAACTCTTATCAGTCTATAAACTGTTTAGATCATAAAGGTGCTGCTTACGTCCTTCCTTCAGCTTTTCGTACTCTACATAGAGAGTTTTGTATGCTTCTTTGAGTTCATCCCCATTATCACTAAGCTTCGAGTAATAAGAGTCTTCTTCTTCAACAAGTGGAGCCACAAAGGCTAGAAATTTTTCAGACTCAGGAGCTTCTTCTTCTGACTCACCACTGAGAGTCACATTGTAAGCCTTCCCCTTACCCTTCTTGAGGTTCCCACAATCAGCATGTATGTGCCCAAATCCTAAGCATTCAAAACATCTTGGACCTCTAGGATCCTTCGTTTCTTCTTCTTCAGGTTCAGGTTTAGCTTCTCTGGGAGCTTTTTTCATCTTTTCAGAAAACTTCTTCTTGAATCGGTCATCTCTCATTAGTCTTCTGAAATTTTTGGCCAGCATAGCCACAACCTTTTCTTCCTCCTCAGTGTCATCTCCAGATGAGGCTTCTACCCTTTTCTTGGAAGCCTTCAGGGGCAATGGTCTTCAATTTCTTGACCGGGGGCAGGGACAGCTCATAAGTTTGAAGAGATCCCACAAACTCTTCAATATTCATTTCTTCAAGATCTTTGCGTTCTTCAATAGTAGTCACCTTGATCCTAAAACGCTCAGACAAAGATCTTAGAATCTTTTGGATAAGTTTTACATTTGAGACTGGCTTCCCGAGACTCACCATGGAGTTTTACAGGTCACTCATCTTGGAGTAAAACTCTCCAAATGTCTCTTATTCCAACATCTTAATCTTCAAATCTGGAAATCAACATTTGAAGTTTTGTAGATTTTACAAGTTTAGTGCCTTCATATGTTGTTTCGAAGATTTGCCACGCTTCTTGAGCAGATTTACAGTTTGAAATTTTTGCAAATTCAAACGATGAAAGTGCTTGACAGAGAGCATGGAGGGCTTTATCATTTGAAAGTCGTGCATTCTTCTTAGGGACTAGTTCGAGTGCTGTATCCGCTGGTTTAGTCCAACCAGTTTCAACAATACTCCAACAGTCAATAGATTTTAAAAAGAAACGCATACGTGCCTTCCAATAGCCATAGTTCGTACCGTTAAAGGCAGGAACAATATTAAGAGTTTGAGACATGTTAACAGATAGAAGTAAAAAATAACACTCAAGAATTGAATCTTAACAGAGTGTACCAAGCTCTGATACGAATTGAAAAATGAAAATTGACTTTTAATATTAATGCAAGTGTGTGTGTGCACAATGCGTGAACAAAATAATGCGGAAATAAATAACACAAGATTTTTGTTAACGAAGTGGAAACTCAAGATGAGAGAAACCACTACGGGGTAGCCAAACCCAAGATATCCACTATTCAGAAGACAAGACTAGATACAAAGTAGTTACACTCACATACCCCTAATGCAATGGTCGTACCTTGCTCTCTAACGTGTAACACAACACGAACGCCTCCCAACCAGGTCTCCTACCTGAAGGGGTCTTCAATGAAATCCTTTACCTTAGGGCCAACCCCTAAGATAGACTTCAGTTTAAGCGCAGTAATAGCACACAGAGCAACGGCTTTAGAGAGATCAACTCAGCTCAATACACTCACAATATAGTTCTCAAAGCACTAATGGAATTCAATACCGAATTCTTGCTGTTCTCAAGCCTAGGGGCCTCTATTTATAGGTTGACAGTTCAAATAAGCGTCTAGCTCGATAAAACTAGGTGCCGTCCGGACAGACAACTGTGCGACAGGAATTCCAAAAATTTCGCCGAAGATCTTTCCTATTTGAGAGCCACTCCGAACGGTGTTGCCCTGTCATCTGGACAGTTGCACGTTCAGTGCAAGTAATTTCCATAAAGAGGCTTCGCGCGTCCAGATAAAGAGTATGGTCGTCTGGACGGCTGATCTGATGCACTCAATTTCCATATCTGATGCTCGCGCATCCAGACCATGCTGACTGGATTTGAATTGTGATATTTGCCTTATGGATGAGCGTGTCCTGACGGGAATCCACGTCGTCCGGACGGTTGCAACAATCTTCCCATATCTGTGTTTTGGAAAGAAATCCTGAGGCTTGATCGAACACTGAAGGTCGTCTGGACAAGATGCTGAATTGTCCAGACGGATGCAAGCTAGAGCAGTTTGAAGCTTCTCGACACAGAGGAAGGTCCAGACGGGAATCCACGTTGTCCGGCTGGATGATGCTTTAGTCTGATGTGCGTCCGAACGGTATGCCACGTCGTTCAAACGACTGGCAGGTAACCGAATTTTCTGACTTGCAAACTGTACAGAATCTTCTGGAAACACTTCTAAATAGCGGAATCCCTGTTAAAAAGTATATTTACAAAGAAGTGATTTTGTCCAACAGAATGTGGCCAATTACAAACTAACAGAATGCCTCCCTACATGAACTAAATTAACAAAAAAAAAATTTGAACAAAATAAAATTAAAGAAACCAAAAATAAAAATAAAATAAAATAAAATAAAAACATAAAAGAATCATGTTAATTTCAATCTTTAAAACTTAATAACATAACTGTTTGCAATCCCCGGCAATGGCGATAAAAATTGATGTGGCCTTTTGTTTACCAAAATATATCAATAATAAATAACCACTCGCAATAGAACGAATCTTATAGGATTGGGCTATATTGAGGGTGTCGAACCTCAAGGAGTGCATAGGTGTTGTTATCAAGCTTTTTGAGATTAAATAAAACTTAATTTAAAAGATGTTTGACTTTTTGTTTTCTAACTATAAATACTTAAAAGTAAAAGAGATAAATGTAAATAGAGTAGGGATGAGACAAAGAATATGGGATTGATTTCATCATTCACTGCAAAACAATTGTCAATTATAAATTAACAAGAAAAAATCATACTATGCATGATATAAGGCTCGTCTCACTCGAGTAGTCAAGAAATTACCTCTAAAGAATAAGTATAATCCATCTTCGGTTGGCATGGACCGTCCACCTAGGTACGACCCGTCTTCCCTAGGTATGGATCAGCTATGTCTTTAGTAGGATACACACAATCAATGGAAAAGTATAACCCATCTTCGGTTGGTACGAACTGTCTATTTAAATTACACTAAACTAGGGTGTAGTACAATCTGTCTTCCCTACGGATGGTCTATCTAACCCTCTTGATCATATGTCAATTAAAACCATTGTATAACAATCATTCACATTGTTAGTATTTTGGCCTCATTCTGTGTTTGGACAAAATCACTTATGTGTAAAGATGCTGTAAACATGGATTCCACTTGTCAGAGCATTTTTCAGAAGACTCTGCACTGCAAAAAAGATAGAAGATTTCAGTTTCCCTGTCAGCCGTCCGGACGACTTGTCATCTTTCCGAACACCCATCTGTTCACTGTTCCATCCATCCAGACGACGTATCTTTTCTGTCCGGACCCTAAACTGTATCGAGAAGCTTCTGTTCCTGCTTGCATCCGTCCAGACATCTCAGCAGCCCGTCCGGACGCATATCAGTACTTGAACAGTCTCAAATTCTTTCCAAGTTCCAATAAAGGGAAGATCGATCAACCGTCCGGACGATGTGGTATCCCGTTTGGACGCGTGTCTCCCTAAGGCAAGAATCGCAATTCAAATATCACCGTCCGGACATCAGTCAGCCTTGGTCCGGACACGCGCTCATCAGTTAAGGAAATTACCAATTCGACTTCAACCGTCCGGACGTCTGCCTCTCTTGGTCTGGACGCACGCATAACAGATATGGAAATTGCGTGTTGAAGAATTGCCGTCCGGACGTTCATCCCCCTTGGTCCGAACGCGCTAAGCCTTAAATGGAAATTACTTGCAGCGGACGTGCGACCGTCCGGATGTCAGTGTCTCATCGTTCGGATGCAGGTCTTAAACATGAAAGATTTTTAGCGAAATTTTCAGAAAATCCTGTCGCATAGTTGTCCGTCCGGACGGCCCAAGTTCACCGTCCGGACGGCGTCCGTACGTATTACAGCAGTCACCCATTCTGCACCTCGTTCTATAAATAGAGGCCCCTGGACATTGAAAACTGCAAGAATTCGGTATTGAATTCCACAAGAGCTCAGAGAATTTCAAGATCCCTCTGAAGCCGTTTCAAGTGTGCTGCGCTACAACTGAAGTCTATCTTAGAGGTCGGCTCTAAGGTAAGGAATTCCATTAAAGAACCCTTCAGGTAGGAGACCTGGTTGGGAAGCGTTAGTGTTGGGTTACATGTCAAAGAGCAAGGTACGACCACTGCATCGGTACATGTGAGTGTTACTATCTTGTATCTAGCTTCGTCTTCTGAATAGTGGAATTCCTAGGTTTGGCTGCCCCGGAGTGGTTTTTCTCTTAGGTTTCCACTTCGTCAACAAAAACTATATGTCTTTTATTTTCCGCTGTGCTTGACTTTTGTTGACACTTGTTGCACACACTTTGTTTTAGAAGTCAATTTCAATTTTCACGCATAATCACAGAAAATATGAAGGATTGAGTTCAATCAATATAAAAGACTTTCTAAGACAAGATAAGAAATTCATAATGATTGAATATAAACATTAAGATCAATTCTCACAGTTATACAACCATCATGCATGTAGAAAATACCAAATTAAAATACAATTAAACCATTGTTACTTGGAAAGGGCTACATCAACACCCTATTAGGAATTTAGCCGCTCATCGTGGTGCTGGGATGGCCTCCTGCCACGTTCTTCTCCACTTCAACTTGTCAAGCCTCCAAGAAGAATTTATTGTCTAAAACTAAGCACAAGCACTAGCACAAGCACAAGCACCCCTTCGCCTGAAGCTTTGGGGTCTATTTATAGAGACTAGGAGAGGCCCAGAAGCTCTTGGAATTCCGAAAAAATAGTCTCTCGAGTCTTCTTGTCCAAGTATGAGATTGAAACTTCAATCCAAGTAACAAAAGGATTCCAAATTCATCTAGAATTGAGGTGAAATTTTTTCATAGTAAACCTCCAAATTAGGGAAAAGTTGTTTCTAACATATTTGTTTCAATTTTTACTAGCTTTCTAACGCCACCAATTTCATTGCAATCTGATATCTGAGTCACACGTTATGACAAAAATACTGAGACATGTGCAGAATCCAAATTTGAATCCAATCCGATTTTGACTATGATTGGAGAAATTCCGATTTAATCCTTCACTTGATTTGATGAAACTTAACCACATCATATAGGTCTTCTATTATGATTAGTTAAG
This sequence comes from Alnus rubra, assembly GCA_028654335.1. Lineage (NCBI taxonomy): Eukaryota > Viridiplantae > Streptophyta > Magnoliopsida > Fagales > Betulaceae > Alnus > Alnus rubra. The sequence goes on along the minus strand of JAJPGS010001540.1, from coordinate 1,336,015 downwards.
CTTAAACATATCTTCTAAGTCTTCTCAAAGTGTGTTTTAAGCCCAAAATTAATGGAATTAATTGCATCTTTATTTAAAACCTGAAAACAATAAAACAACATAAAATCAAACAAATGACAATGTTAAGGAATTAACATATATAAGTTAAGGGAATTGAATGTGCAATATTCGACGCTTATCACATCATCCGTTCGGACGACGAGAACTTTCCGTCCGGACCTTCCTCTATGTCGAGAAGCTTCGAATTGCTACAGCTTGCATTCGTTCGGACGTTTCAGCAGCACGTTTGGAAGCCACTTAGTGTTCGATCAGCTATGGAATTTCTTTCCAAAACACAGATATGGGAAGACAGCTACTACCGTCCGAACGATGTGGATTCCCCTCTAGACGCGCTCATCCATAAGGCAAGTAGCGCATTCAAAATTAAAAATTCAGACATTCGGACGACGGTCTTCATGGTTCGGACGCACTAGCTTCATATATGAAAATTACGTGCATCAAATTCACCGTCCGAACGACAAATGTCATGGGACGCGCCAAGCCTTGATATGGAAATTGCGTGCAGCTAAAGTGCGACCGTCCGGACGACAGGGCAACACCATACAGATGCGGCTCAATTCAGGAATGAAGTTTTGCCAAATTTGGAAAGCCGATCACACAATTTTTAGTCCGGACGACGCCTAGGTATTTCAAGCTAGACGCTCATTTGAACCTGCATCCTATAAATAGAGGTGGTCCCTTAGAGAGTTGTATTTTAGAGTTATTGTGCTGAGTTAGTCACTCTCAAGCCGTTGCCAAGTGCTATTGCTGTGCTAAAACTGAAGTCTATCTTAGGAGTTAGCCCTAAGGTAAAGGATTCCATTGAAGACCCCTTCAAGTAGGAGACTTAGTTGGAAGGCGTTCGTGTTGGGTTACACGTTAGAGTTCAAGGTACAACCACTGCATAAGGGTATGTGAGTGCTACTGCTTTGTAATTAGCTTTGTCTTCTAAATAGTGGATATCCTGGGTTTGGTTGCCCTGGAGTGGTTTTTCTCTAAATTGAGTTTCCACTTCGTCAACAAAATATCTATCTCTTTATTTTCCGCATTGTGAAATTTTTTTGCACACTATTGCACACATGATAAATTAGAACTCCAATAATTTTCAATTTGTATCAGAGCGAGTACACTATGTTTAAAGGATTTAATTCCTGAGTGTGATCCTTTTCTCTTTGTGACTTCTATTTTTTTTATTACACCTTTTATCATGGATTTCTCTCAGTTATCTAAAGAAAATTATGATATTGAGCTCTCTAAAGTTTTTGCCAAATTCGGTAAAATTATTTCTCCAAAAGAGCTCAAAAAGATGAAGCAAGAAAAAGAGTCATTGATTATAGAATTTTCTGAATCACATGTGTTGATTGACTCTTTGAAATCTGAGAATACCATGCTATTTGACATTATTGATACATTTGAGAATAAATTAAAGGAATCTGAAAATCTCTTGAAAAAAATTCTCAAGTGATAATTTGAAAAGCATGCTATGTATTCATTCAGATATTTCTAACAAGCCTGGTTTAATTGTTGATTTAAGTACTTCTACTTCACATGCATCTAATTCTGAATTAGATTCTGTTTATATTAAGCCTGTGATAGTAGATGCAGCTTGTTTTGAAAATTCTTGCTTAAATAACTGTGTGAAGCCTAACTCCAAGGATTCGGGAACACAAGGTAAGTTTGTTCCTATTTGTCATCATTGTGGGAAGGTTGATCATTTTAGACCAAAGTGTTATCTGTTAAAATCCCACAGACCTTTGAAGAAGCAGAAGGATTCCTTCCAGAAAGGCTTTATTGAGAAAACCTCTTCAGATAAATATGTTCCACCCTATAAGAGGCATATATCTCAAAGAGGTAAGGACTTTGTTATTTGTGAAAATGCTAATTGTAAATTAGCAAAGCCCTTCAAGGAGCATTTCAGCAAATGAAGTCAGCCTACCTGCTATCATTGTGGTGTCTCTGGACACATTAGGCCACACTGTCCTCAGATTAGACATCAGTAGCCTCGGATCAGTAAAACAGAGAAATAGATAGATAAGTCTAACTCTAAACCTTCTAAGCCTCATCATGCTTTTTGGCAACAGTGGCATTATCCTTAAAGGGATTCTCCCTCATGCCATTACTGTGGTAAGTATGGCCACATCAAAGCCGAATGCTTCAAAGTGAAGCCTCACAGGCCCAAGAAGAATCAGACCAATGAAGTGCTTGTCAACATGATGAAGAATGTCCTAGTCAGACTAATCAATTGGGACATGGCTCACACCCCCCTGCCTCATAGGTAGAGAAGGTATGGTTAAGGAAGGATGAGACCATTCACCCCTTGAGGAGACAATTTCCATAGGTTTTATAAGCAAACCTAAAGTTGTTTTGAAAATTTAAAGATCAAAACCTAAAAACCCTTAAAGACCTAAAAGTAACATTAAGCTTTAAACTTTGATTGAACCGAAAACATGTCAAACAGACTCAGATTTAGTTGATTCAAATACCGTTTTGCTCACAATAGAAATATCTATCACATGATAAAATTTGGTGAAAAGTCCACCGGTTGACTTTTTAGATTTATAGTTGACTATTTAGGTGCCAACTGGCACTTTTGGTTGAACTTTGACCTCTAAATTTAGGTTTGATAAATTTATTTTTATGGCTTATAATTACTCAATATTGTATATATAAAGTTTATACTTGAATCCTGTGAAGTCAGAATTCAATTTGGTGACAGTTGACTTTTTGGCCAAAACCGGTGCCTAATTTATCCAACTGTCAAATTTTTAGCATAAATTAATTAAAATCTCCAGACCAGCCGGCCCTAACTGCCTCCAGAATTGAGAAAAGCTGATATTTATTTAGTTTAGGCAATCTAGTTGAAAGCTAAGTCTAGTTAGACAAAAAGTTGGACTTTTGAGTGTGAAAGAGACTTTTTTTGTCAACATTGGAGGCTATCCTTTCTCTTCTTTTCCAGCAACCTTCTTCCCCTCTTCACCAAACCCCACCCCCTTGGTATTATATAAATAGAGAGCATGCTGGCCTTTAATTTATTTCAGAAAATCCATGCAAAAGAGAGAGATGTTTCCTAGGAGAGTTACACGGCTAACTTGAGAAAAAAGAGTGGAACTTTTCGGTTTTGCTTTAGGCTGCTGTCCCCTTGGTTCATGCTACTGTCCAGCACCTTTAGAAGGCTCAAGATCATCCCTTTTCCCCCTCTTTCACAGCCTAAGGTATAGAGAAAAATCAGAAACTAAATCAGCCCTAAAACTCCACTACTCGGCCAAGGTGAAGATTGAGTGAAACTTTTCTGTTTCTCTCTTTTGTTTTTCTATCTAGCAGCCTTAGGGAAGCTAGATATACCTCTTACCTTGCTCTTTCATGGCCTAGATTTATAGAACCAAGATCAGAAACCAAAATAGCACTAGCAACTCCAAAACCGGCCACTTTGGGCTTAAAAGAGGACTTTTGTTTCAAGAATTGTTTGGTAAGTTTTCTATGTGTTCATGTGATGTCCGAGACATTATTTAATAATTAAAGTATAAAATTTGAGTAAATAATTAATTAAAATTATTTTAGTGTCATTAAAATGCAAAGGAATGTTTTTAAAGTCTAAGGAAAAATAGAAAATAGAAATAATAGAAAAGAAATTAGAAATGAAAAATAAAATATAAAAGAAATTAATGAATAAAATAAAATAAAGAAAAGAAAATAATTAAATAAGGGAAAAATACAATTTAGCCCCCCCAACTACCATCGATTCTCCGGATGGCACCCCAAACCACCAAAGCTTGGATTCCGGCCCCCCAAATTACCAACTGCTTGTTTTTTGGCTCCTTCTGTCAGTTTGTGCCATTTAAGTGGATGGAAAGTGAGTCACGTGCGCGGCACATGACTCTTTTAGCTCAAAAGCCCAAAAACGCCCTCTCTTTACATTTTGAAAATCCCATTTTGCCCTTCTCCTTACACTTTGAAATACCCATCTCCTCACCTGAAAATACCCCTCTCCGTAAAGTCCGTGGCCTCCCAGCCGATGAGGATGGACTTGTCAGAGAAACCTCTGGTTTCTACCCAACTCTTTGTCTTGCTCCCTTCTTTCTGGCTCATGTCCTGGTGATCTGGCTGCGTTAAACCATGTTCCATGGCATTTGGTGCAGACCAATTGGACTCATGTATCGGTTTGAATTTCTATAGTTCTGGCTTTGACTGCCATTGTGTATATCCAAGACCACTTGGGATGGGAAGTGGGTTTTGGAGTGCCAACAATTCTAATGGTGTTTTTCGCTTTGATGTTCCTGTTGGGCTCTTCTCTCTAATCGTGGCTTACCGAAGGGAGAAAAAGCTTCTCAGTGACCGAGCAAGTTGAGGCTTCTATCCAGAATTTTATTTTCTCTTTTCTTGGCTACTAACCGGTTGCACAAAGAAGAGCAAGAAGAGTGTAAATGAGAGCTTTTGCTTGGTAGAAAAAGAGAGAGACATAAACGGTTTTCAAAAAGAGTAAGCCCTTCTCTTCTGCCACTACTAACGAAGCATTCAAAAGAATAAGCTAACTAAAAGGAAGTGAAACCTTTGAAGAAGAGATGCTTACCGAAGTTGCGTGAAAACAGGGGGTGTTCTTCCTATTTTGTTTTCTCCTTCGAAGAGCCACTGGCTAAATAGTTTTAGGGTCTGTTCTTAGAGTTTCCTTTTTCTTTTTCTTTCCACAAACCGAACACCCACAGAGGAGAGGCGGGGGAGGGTATTTCACGGACCCATTAGTGTTTTAGGTGAGGATTTTGCAAGTTATTAGGAAGGTTTTCTGCTGAGTTTCTGCCACCATTTTTTTCTAGCAAATAAGGTGCAACCCGTGAGAACAAATGGAGGAGAAGGTGTTTTCCTCTTCACAAAACCGGAACAGAACTGAGAAAGATGGATGCTCTGTTTTTCGATCCAGTGCTGTTTGGGGAGAAGTGGATGGTTTTTCTAGGTTTTTCCTTTGTTATGGTCGGTAGAGAAGCAAGAGAAGAGAGAGTGTTCTACGGGTTTCACTGCACTAACTAAGAAGGAGAGGTTTCACAAGAGTTCAGCAAGCAAGAGGCTTTCGGTTTTTCTTCTTCTACAATGACACTCGGCGCTTGTCCCTTCTTATAGAGAGCTCGAATGGTGCAGATCGTCTGGGGAAAAATCGATCAATGGACAGGGGAAAGGCAAGTGTTTGGCATTCAGGGCAAGCGAGGAGGGTCGAGAAAGCAAAGTAGGAGATAAAAGAGATTGACCGCCCATGCATATATGCTGATCATGACAGTTTATAGTCATTCTTGGTAGTCTTGGGGCTGGCAATGGCATAATTCTTTGCATTGAAGTCCAGGAACAGAGCCAAAAGAAAATAGTAGAATACCACGTTGAAGCACCAACCCCAGACTCCGGAGCATCCTATTCTGGTGAAATGGGAAAAGCAGCATCATACCCAGCGCCGCAAAGCTAAACATGAACTGATAGTTACTAGTTAGAGGTATAATACGTACGGGAATCCCTTAAAAGTTAAAAGGAGGTATTTTAGAGGTATAATGTTGCGACAACCGGCAGACGATCATCGTGTCGGCGACTCAAACTCATCAAAGAGAATGCCGAGGCACTGTGTTTCCTCCACTCAAAAGGACTCGCTCATGGAAACTTAAAGATGAACAACGTCTTCCTCGACGTTAATTATCAAGCTGTATTGGGTGATTACGGTTTCCTTTTCTTTCTGGGTAAGGCTAAATCGGCCTTTGCTGGCAAGCAAGGGGACGTGTTTGGGTTCAAAATGCTCTTGTTGGAAGCCATCGTCGGAAAAAAGAAGTTGGACGACCGGAGGCGAGGGAGAGACGATGGGTCTGTTGGGGTTTGCATGGAGCACGCATGAGAGGGGAGATAATGGCATTTTCGGGCTTTTGGCTTAAAAGAGTCACATGCCACGCATGTGACACCCTTTCCATCAACTTAGACGGCACAAATTGACGGAGGGGGTGATGTGAATTTTTTCTACTTCAATAATAATACCACTCGCAATAGAACGAATCGTTGTAGGATGGTGTCTATATTGAGGGTGTCGATCCACAGGGAATGTATTGGTTGCATGCATCAAGCTTTAATAAAATCGGTCCTAATTTATCCCTTTAGTGAAATGATGTTTTTGTGATTTTCAATTTGTAAACTAATGACAGAAATTAAATGATAGAAAGTAAATTAAAGTTGAACTTAATGAAATAAGAAATAGGGGTTTGATTTTACCGCTAACCTTGTACCAATAGCTATCATGTTAACATGGGACGTTCATTCTAGTCATAATATTACCCGTGTGTGGTTGTCAATCACACAACAAAGTGTCAAGAAAATACCATCATTAAAAATAAGCATAACCCATCCTAAGATTAGTACGGATCGTCTACCTAAGCTAGGGTGCAGCACCATCCGTCTATCCAAGGCATGGATTATCAAACTTGTTAACTTAGTTACAAACAAACAATGATTAAGTGTAGCCCATCCTAAGATTAGTACAAATCATCTACCTAAGCTAGGGTGTAGCATCATTTGTCTATCCTAGGCATGAACTATCAAAACCTCTTGTTGCATGTTCAAAGAATACCATTGCATAACCATTACATTTACCATCTTTTGAACAATAAACATAATTTGAGCACAATCAAAATGATAAGCTTTCTAGATAAACATTTCATCATGATTGCATTTAACTTTAAAACCAATTACAAAAATGTAATTCTCATAGTTATACAATCATCAATGCCCACAATAAATATCCCAAAATAAAACACAATTAAGCCATTGATACTTGGATAGGGTTTATCAAAACCCTAGGAAGGGCTTAGCTACGCATGGAGATCCGTTGATAATTTGGACTTGAAGAACAATTCCCCATTCATGAGCTTGTTATCTACAAACAAAACTAAAAACTAAAAAGAGAAAGAAAGGGGAAGCTCTTCACTGTACGTGAAGAGCTTCCTAAAAACTAAGCTACCTAAAAAAACCTAAAAACTTCTAACTAATCTACATTTTTTTTTTAGAGTCTTTTCTGTTGTGGTTCCCCCCTTTTTATCTTCATTCTGCCGGTTGGGGAAGGGAAGCAAACATGCATGTTCCCACGTGATGTTGCTGTCCAGCATTTGAGGAAGTGTGCTGTCCACTTGCTGCAATTGTTTTGAATGAAAGTGCTGCTGTCCAGCAGGTTTGGTGCCAGGTGGCGTGGAGATGAGGAGAAGCTGTTGTCCTCATGTCTTGATGTTGCTGTCCAGATGGGAGGTGCTGCAGGTGGCGTGGAGATGAGGAGAAGCTGCTGTCCTTGTGTCTTGATATTGCTGTCCAGATGGGAGGTGCTGCAGGTGGCGTGGAGATGAGGAGAAGCTGCTGTCCAGTTGAGAGGAAAAGGTAAGGAGCTGCTGTGCACCTGCAGGCTGCTGTCCAGCATGGGGGAAGGGATGGTTGGAGCTGCTGTGCACATGCAGGCTGCTATCCAGCATGGGGGAAAAGGTGCAGGAGCTTCTGCCACGTGCTGCAGATGTGCTGCCCATGCTGCTTAAAATGGTGATATCTTTTTGTGTGTATCTCCAAATAGGCTGACATTTGTTGGGTTGGAAAGCTGACATTTTTAACTTCAATTTATACCTAAGAAACGCTCAAAAAGGATATCGTTTGGTCCTGTTATGATAGGTCTAAATCCAATAGGCTGCCGCATCCGAATTTCCTTGTATTTTGCTTGAATTATGTCATTTCTCTCTTATTGTACTACAAAACATAAAAACACTAAAACTAGCTAAAACATTAGAAAATAACATAGCTAAATGTCTAACTAATGTAGATTAAGGGGTCTAAATATATAATATTTTGGACACATCAGGGGGCCAAAAAACAAGTAGTTGGTAATTTGAGAGGCCAAAATCCAAGCTTTGGTAGTTTGGGGTGCCATCTGGAGAATCGATGGTAGTTGGGGAGGCTAAATTGTTTTTTTCCCATTAAATAATTTAAAATAGAAAAAAATAATAATAATAAAAGAAAAGAAAAAGAAAAGTCAAAAAGTCAAAAGGTAAAAAAAAAAGATGTGGCCTGATGGCCATTTTAGGAAAGAAGGGCCACACGGCCCTTCAGCAAAAAAAAAATAAATAAATAAAGGAAGGCATCGCCTTCCACAGAAAAGAGGCTCACGTCACGCCTCTTTTCATGCTGTCTGGAAAAAAAGAAAAAAGAAACAAGGGGAGAGTTTCTCCAAAAGTTCATTTGGTTTTTTATAGAGAAATTACGATCTACAAAGATCTAATGGTCCGATCTTCAATCCGTTTTCAGAAACGTGATCCTTGCACTCAGATCTACATTTTCACCGATCATTTTAAGGTAAAACACTAAACTTGTGTTCTTGAGATTTTGGGTTAAGATCTTGAAATGTGAGTTTAATCTAGTGTTTTCTTTAGGTATGGGTTACTTGGAACTTGCTTGAGACTACTCAAACCATGGGTTTTCATTTGGTGAATTTTGGTGTGTTTTCCTCAAACCCTAACTTTTGGGTGTTTAATTTTAGTTCTATTTTTATGTGATTAACCCTTAGAAAAATGCTTATGAGTTAATAATATTATGATTGAGGTAGTGTTTTGGTGATTTGTGTTTAAAGTTTAGAAACCCTAATTTGATTGGTTAAATTAATTTGGGGTTTTAAACTGTTTAAAACCGAGATTATTAATTTGTGGATTAATTGTAATTATAGTGATTATTAATCCAAAATTAGTTATGGGTTTTGTAAAAATAAGTATTTATGGGTTTGGTTCTAATGTTAATAAAAATAAATAATTATGGGTATTTAGTTTAAATAGTATTTGAGTGGTTAACCCTAAAATTTTGTTATGGGTTAATGTTATTTTAAATACGGTAATGTTTTATGTAAAAGTTTAATGAATATAATTTGAGGGTTAATATTATTGAGAAAATGTTAGTGAGAAATAATTTAGAAATTAGTGAATATAATTTTAGGGCTAATATTATTATAAGTGTTAATGAAAATAATTTATGGGTAAGTGAAATTAATTGCGGAATAGTAATTAATATTATGAGTAAATAGTTAAATAGTGATTTTAATATCTAACCCTTAGTAAATACTTTGGGTTAATATTGTTTAAGTTTTAGTTAGTGTCTAGGATTTACGGGTAGACGTTTCGAACCCTTAAAAAATATTATGGGTTTCCCAATAGTTTAGCTTTGAGCGATTCAAGTGCTAATTAGGGTGTTAATTATTTAAAGTGCTAAATAGTGAAATGTGTTATTCCACAGTGATACATTGCAAGGTGGTGTCTAGGAGACCTAGTGCTTAATATCCGCACAGCCAAGGTGTGTATTCTACTCACTGAGAAGTATTATTTTCATAAATGATGAATTGCAAAATATATATTGTTTTACAAACCTGGACTAATTGTATGTTGATTATGATCTGTTTTGGATGATTTGAGTACTTCTGAGTATATTGAAATTATGATGATGTTTTGAAGTATGAATATGATATGTGGAGTTTGAATAAATGGTGTGACTGTAGGTTATGGTTGGGAGTTTTGAAAACTGTGATTGCAATGGAATATTAATGTGATTTTAGAGTAAATATAAAGTGTGAGATTTAAGTTATGCAAATTGTTTAAGAAATGACATGTTGAACTGTTTATATTTTATAAAGAAAGCATGTGTTAAAAGCATGATTCATGAAATGAAATGTATTGATTTAAGGCATGAGGCATAAGCATATGAATGCTACACGTGCATCGAAGTGAGGTTTACAACCCACGGGAAATTATACATGGGTTAGATTCCCATGAGGTGCCTACTTCGGTTAGATTCCCTTGAGGAACTAGTTCTGACTTCGGTTAGATTCCCTTGAAGTACTCACGAGGTACTTACTTGGGTTAGATTCCCTTGAGGTCCTCGACCATGGGTTAGATTTTCATGAGGTGCTTACTTGGGTTAGATTCCCTTGAAGCACTATACTTGGGTTAGATTCCCAAGGCATAAAAGAATGAGCTTGAGCATGTATAGCATTGTTTTTATGAGTGATGTTTTTATACTATGAGTAGTTTTACTAGACGTATTAGCATGCATAAGAGTCTCAATGAAAAAGAACTTATATATATTTCTATCGGATGGTTGCATGATTTAAATGTCATTGTTTTCGAAGTTTCACTGAATCAAAAGTAATATAGTAGGTGAGGATGTATGTAGTTGTTTCCAACAATGGAAATTCTACGTATAAGCTCAGCTGCGTAGTATGCTTTAAATGTTTTCTATTAGTAGGTGTTTCCTATATCAGCTATGGGGGTTTTCAAACAAAAGTTTATAAAATTAGTGGCTGTTATAGTGTACGCATGACTAAAAAGGAAAAGTTGGTTATTTGCGAAAACTCAGTGAATAGTATATCTCTAGGGTCTTAGTGTATTTATTTATGCTAAGACGGTAGGCTCATAATTCCACCTGTATGGATGTGGCAACCCCCACAACCGTACAGACATTGATGCTTTGGTTACAGGTTCTGCGGATATAGATATTGACTCGTCCACCTAGCGTATGGGATGCTATGATTGGAGCACAACGTGACAATCATAAGTTACAGACTCATGGGTAGTCTGCATTTTGGGTATTTTATTTATGGCTCGTGTCCTACGTGGCATATTTATTTGTTAAGCCTGTATTTTTGTATGTAGTTAATGTAGTATGTTTTATAAGCTTTAATTAGTTAGACATGTAAATGGCTCTTGTTGTTGATAACAGTTATGTATTAGATGTATTTCTGTTTTTGATATGTGTTTCACTGCACATTGATATTTATACTCTGTTGTATTAGATGTAACTCTGAATATCAAGTATATGTTATGGAACGTGTACGTTATGTTGGCTGAGCGACAAGTAGTCGTGCCACTGTGAAGATCCGTTTGTATGTTTTCAAAAATATATATATATAAATAATAATAATAATAATAAAAAAGAAATGGGTCATCACAGTTCAAGTGTTCCATAAATGATTTCTAAGATAAATTTCATGTTAATATGATGTCTAAAATATAGAATACAAAAGAAATAAGGTAGAAAAGAAAAGAATTCAAGAAAATGACCTAAAAGAACACATATACCTCTCTTTGATCTTATTTGATGTTATTGTGAATTTTATGGAATTGTGGATATATATCTATATTTTCTTGTTATATTTTATCCTTGCGATGATCTTGGATCATCATAGGTAATTATTATTATTTGTGTATTTATTATATAGCACTCCATATTAATTGTTAAGTTTCATGTTTGAGCATTATGTCACCACGTTTCGGTGCTCAACCATGAATCAAATTAATGATTTTAATTGATTTAATGACTTTTGTAAAATAGTGAATATATTCTTGTTAATATTAAAAATTATTGGACTTCTAATTAATTGTGTGTGAACATTGTGCAACAAAATATTAAATGCGGAATTTAAAGGAGACAAATATTTTGTTGACGAAGTGAAAAGTCAATTAAGAGAAAAATCACTCCGGGGCAGCCAAACCTCGAATATCCACTATTCAGAAGACAAAGCTAGTTACAAAGCAGTAGCACTCACATACCCTTGATGCAGTGGTCGTACCTTGAACTCTGACGTGAAACCCTACACGAACGCCTCCCAACCAAGTCTCCTACCTGAAGGGGTCTTCAATGGAATCCTTTACCTTAGGGCCAACCCCTAAGATAGACTTCACAGCTGATCAAATCACACACTGGCAAAAGCTAGAGAGCTAGCAGATCTTTAATATCTCCCTAAACACCCTCTCTAAGCTATAAGGAATTCACTGCCGAATTATGTCCATAATGCATGCCCTAGAGCCTCTTATTTATAGGCTTTACAAGCCCTAATTCTAGTCAGAATTGGAGTCTCTGGCACGCGCGTCCGGACGGTCAACTGTTTCCATGTCTGAAAACCAATTCTGAAAACTTCTCGAATTTTGGTGGGCCATTTGGACGCTTGATATTTCCATCCGTACCGTGGGCCGTCCTGACGTTTCTATTGGCCGTCTAGACCATCAATTTCCATCATTTTTTGTTAGCTTTCCAATGACGCTGATTTCGTCTCAATCTGATATTTGAGTAGAAAGTTATGGTCACAATACCGGAGGGTGTCTACACGGTTTTACCCTAGCGTCCGGACGGTTGCACTTCCACTGCACGCAATTTCCATAATAAGGTCTGAGTATCCGGACGATTGAACTTCTTTTGCACGACTTGCCTTATCAAGGATAGTATCCGGACGGGAACACACATCGTCTAGATGGTTGCAGCTGTCTTCCCATATCTGTGTCTGAGACAGAAACCCTATTACTTGTCGAACACTAAATGGCGTCCGGACAGTATTGCCACGTCATCCGGACAGATGCACTTGAACGCTAGATTCTTCTCAACCTCTGAATAGCGGTCGAACGATTTGCCATTACGTCCGGACGGATAACCTTGAACAGTTCAAAGCCTCTAGACACAGAGGGACGTCCGGACAGAAAGTTCTCGTCTTTCGGACCGATGATGCTTTGACAAATGAGCGTCCGGACGGTATATCACATCGTCTGGACAGATGCAAGGGAACTAAACTGACTATTTTGAATTATGCACAGAGTCTTCTTGAAGCTCATAATTGAAGTGTATACTCTGAATAAAACAGCATTCCTGTGAAAGCAGCAACATTACGTAGAAGTGATTTTGTCCAATAGAATGCAGCCAACACAAACACTAACAAACTCCCCCTTTGGCCATTCTGGGACAAAAATCACTTGACCGGGTTCAAAATACATTTCCAGTCCAAAACTAACATATACTCCCCCTTTTTTGTCTCAAATGGACAAAGGGTAAACAGAATATAGAAAGACCACAGTAATAAAATACTCCCCCTTGATGTCTTAACAGGACAAGGGTAAACAAAGTATACAAAATCCACAAACAAAAACATTCTAAAATCCAAAACAATAGGAAAATAGGGAAAGTTTGCAAGTGGCCCAAAAGAGAGGAACAAAAATCCTCCAAGCACCAAATCTTGCTAATCCATTGAAATCAAGTAACTAAGAGAAATCCGTATAAAAACCTGGATTTGTACTACGTTGGCTTCTAGCTTAGGAAGCCGAGAATCGTGGACTGAAAAACCTTCAATCTCTTGATTTTGCAAAGACTGAAACTAATTATCCGCAGATTGACATCTTCTAAGCAACTGGTCTACTAAATAAATGAGGAGATTCACCACTGAACCTCTAACTGATACAGATATGAGGGAATGCTTCCGAAGGCTCTGCATGAGCTAGGGGAAAAGGCTCATCTTAAACTTGAGACCTTTGAAATTTGAACATCCAACTTCAACAACAGTCAGTTTTCCAAATGATCCATCTGTCAGATATTGTACTGGGAGCTTTTGGATGACATATTCCTGAAAAGATTTAAACGGAAATATTCCGAAAAGTAACACCACAAATAAATATTAGATCCTGCTAGTCCCAAAAAGAAAGTGGTATTATGAAAGCTGTCAATTGGATGCCTAAGTATTAAAAAAGCAAAGATCACAATCCAAATGACCCAGATATATCAATATCAACCTAGCACACAGACATAATAGGATTTTCATGCACAATATCTCAAGAAAAAAATTTCTAAACACCAAATATTCCAATATTCTAAAAAGCACAAAAACTTAAAAGAATAAAGGAAGATACAGCAAATACCATGGAATGAGAAGAAATGTGCAGAGAATGCCAAAATCTCGGGAGAAATCCATGAGAAAAACACACAACATGATATGATAAAAATGCAGAGATGTGTGTATGGCAAAGAAAGAGACGCAAGTCTTCAACCTGTAGAGATCCCGTCCAAATGTGTCACTTAAGCGTCCGGACAGCTACTGCTAGGACAGCATACGGTAAGACTGCACTCGTTCGGACGTAAGGATAGGTCCGCCTGGATGCTTCACACTGAAAAACTGAATCTGGAGAAAAATTTGCAGAAATTTTTTTTTTCCCTAAAGTTAGCTTTAGAACAGGCATATATAATCAACTGATAAAGCAATTAAGTAGCATTGCAAAAATATGCAAAGATATAAATGAGAGTTAAGTATTCAATAAGCACGAATTTTCCTGTAGATAGAAATTTTAAGTAGATTACTCAACTCATGCATTGTGTGTGTGTGTGAAAGCTTTCTCAATAAGGTATGAAGTTCACTGATATGACTTAAAGCAACCGGATTTTTTAGACAAGAGAGAAAATCAATGAAAGATCAATCAAAAGTCAAACCTTATAAAGTACTAGGGCCTAGCCACCCTCATCTAATACACTCCCCCTAAGATGCAGCACCTAATTGTTTTACTTGTACCATGAAGGATAAGGTAAAATTTTACTTGCACCATGAAGGACAAGGCATAAAGCTAATTCAGCACAGAAGCAGTGAATATAAGCATAAGCACAGAAAACTGAAGAATTATTGCTTGATTCTTGTTGGTGCTGCAACCTAGAGAGAATGCTAGAATTTTTGGGCTCTAGGTTCAACTAGCATGTTGGTCAATTTGACCATCTTATCAAAAACATCTCTCTCATTAGAATTTCCAGAAGCAAGAATTCAAAGAGGAAAATGATGTACCTTAGGGGAGCCTTGGATAGTGCACATTTTCATTGCATGAGGAAAGTAACTATCTATCATTAAGATGCAACGGGAAAACTTAACAAATATCATACATAAAGTCTCAAATATATATAAGCATATTCAATTAATGCACACTGAACTGAGATATCAGGCAAAAACATATACAATATCTGAAAAGCTATCAAAAGAAAAATAATAAAAATTCCGCATATTCTCCCCCAATTTTTTTATTTTTTATTTATTTTTTGTTGAAAACCAATAAGTAGGAAAACAACAAAGACATGTTTATGGAAAAGGAAATGACATCTAGGTAAAATCAAACATGTCCTCAGGGAGAGAGGTTTAAAAATAACAAGAAAGAAAAGCAGCCGCCCGACGTGCTTTTAACTTTTATCCCCAAAAACAATATCTGCAGAAGTTTCTCAAGATAACAAGAGAAAATATGGGGGATAGAATAAATGGTTCCTCAAACAGAATGCAAGGCATGAATAACATATGACATGAAAAACAATGCAATGCAAACATACTTGACATGCACTAGGATTTAGGAACCAAAATCCTAGGCATGGTGAGACTTCACCTTTACTAGTTGAGTCCACTCCCCCTCAATGGGTGAATGGTCTCATCATTCTTGACCCATACTTGCTTGACCTGTAGAGATGGTTTTCGGGTCATGTCCATGTTGCCATACTCCTTAGTATACCTAGCATCAGGCTCAGCAACCCTTCATAGCCATGATTGCTAGAGGGCTTCTGTGGCTGTCTCTTGTAGCGCCTTGATTTGTTCTTCTTTGATTTGCCACTCTGATAGGCAGGAACAAACTGCTGCTGATGCTGTCGAGCCTGAAGTGTCGTAGAAGGTAGAGTGCCTGATGTAGCTCTTGTTGGCAGCTCCTTCTGATCCTTCGACTTGAGCCTGGAGCTGTCAACATTTGGGTCGGATGTGACTAGTGATGCCACAGTGATGACAGATGGGTAAGCTTCTTTTGTTTGAATGCTTCTTGACATTCTCTGCAGAATTATAGTTAGAATTCGTACAAATAACATTAGTCTTACCTTTTATACGTTTACTATGCGGAGGGACATATTTTGATGAGGAAGAATCTTCAACTTTACTTTTCCTCAAAGCATCCTGCTTAATCCAAGGCCTATGGGATTTCAACAAATAACAATTTGGCCTAATATGACCAATTTTCCCACAATTATGACAAGTAGGAACAAACTTACCTCGTGTTCCTGATTCCTTGGACTTTGGCATCACATGATTATTTAAGGAAGAATTTTCTAAACAAGCCCGTATCTACTATCATAGGCTTAATATCAATAGAATCTAATTCAGAATCAAAAGCAAGTGAAGTAGAAGTACTCATATCATCAACAATTAAAGCAAGCTTGTTAGAAATATCTGAATGAATACAAAGCATGCTTTTCAAATTATCACTTGAGAATATTTTCAAGAGATCTTTAGATTATTTTAATTTATTCTCAAGTGTATCAATAATGTCAAATAGCATGGTATTCTCAGATCTCAAAGAGTCAATCAAAACATGTGATTCAGATAACTGAACAATCAAAGACTCTTTTTCTTGCTTCACCTTTTTTAGCTCTTTTGGAGAAACAATTTTATCCAATTTAGCAAAAACTTTAGTGAGCTCAATATCATAATTTTCTTCAGATAACTGAGAGAAATCCATGATAAAAGGTGTAATCAAAAAATAGAAGTTACAAGAGATGAGGATCACACTCAGGAAATAAATCTTTAACAGAGTGTACCTGCTCTGATACCAATTGAAAAATAAAGAGACTTCTAATTAACAGTGTGTGTGAACAGTGTGTAACAAAATATTAAATGCGGAATTCAAGGAGACAAATATTTTTTTGACGAAGTGGAAACTCAATTAAAAGAAAAACCACTCCGGGGCAGCCAAACCCAGGATATCCACTATTCAGAAGACAAAGCTAGTTACAAAGTAGTAGCACTCACATACCCCTGATGCAGTGGTCGTACCTTGAACTCTAATGTGTAACCCGACACGAACGCCTCCCAGTCAAGTCTCCTACCTGAAGGGGTCTTCAATGGAATCCTTTACTATAGGGCCAACCCCTAAGATAGACTTCAAATAAACGCAACAATAGCAGACACAATAATGGCAAAAGCTAGAGAGCTAGCAGATCTTCAATATCTCCCTAAACACCCTCTCTAAGTTATAAAGAATTCAACACCGAATTTTGTGTCAAATGCATGCCTAGAGCCTCTTATTTATAAGCTTTAGAAGTCCTAAATCAGGTCAGAATCGGAGTCTTTGGTACGCGCGTCCGGACGGTAGCTGTTGTGCAAATTTTAATACTCGCAAGCGCACGAATCGTTTGCAATATAGTGTATGTGCAAGTGCGAGATCGTATCCACAGGGAATTGCGTTGCAAAAATTAATCTCTATTCAAACTAATCCTATTTTAACCTAGTTCCAAATTTAGGGGTTTTTGATAAAAGAGAACATAAACAAAAATAATGAAAATAAAGGGGTCTCGGGTTTTGGAATCCACACTCACCAAATCACAACAACCTAATCTCATGCTCATCACACATATTTTTAGGTTTTCACATACAAATCTTAGGTATGCTCTACATTGCTTCAAAAATCATTTAAATCATTCAATGAATCCGTCCATTGAAATCACAAAAGATATTAGGATTAAACCAAATCATCAAATGTATTAGTCGAACGAAACACAATGAATATCCAATGTTTTGATAGATGAAAAACCAAGCAATCGATTTAATGAAACTTATTCCACATCATCACTTGTATCCGGAAACCACAAGAGATATCAAAACATCATTTCAAAAATCGAAGTAGAACAATGAGAAATCAAGAACCATAAACTCAAATAGCATAAACAAGCATGAAACTCAGTTTCTCTTCAATGGTGAGGTTTCATCCTCAACCCTAAACGAAAATATTAGCTACCCATAACAAAAGAAAGCATAAATAAACACCAAGGATGCATTAAAATCAAAGAAACTTACAAGGATTTGAAGTTCTAAGACAAAATCAACACTAGAAGCCCTAAACTACAGTGAGAACGGCGCCTAGGGCGCTCCCAAGCGGCCTCCTCACCTAAAAATGAGAAAAGAATGGTATTTATAGAGTTAGCTAGGGTTTCTGAAATTCCAGCTCCGCATAAATTCGATCGATCGACTTTAAATTCGATCGATCTACTTTTCGATCGATCTACTTTAAATTCGATCGATCTACTTTTCGATCGATCTACTTTAAAGTCGATCGATCCACTTTTTCAGCACTTCAGAAAATCCAGCTTTTCTATGTATTTTTGCCTTCAAAATTGTCATTCTACTTTTATTGCCCTGCAAAACGCAAAAACACTAAAACTAACCAAAACATTAGAAAGTAACAAAGCTAAAGGTTTAACTAATGTAAATTAAGGGGTCCAAATATACACTTTTTGGCACTCATCAGTAGCCTTGGACGTCCGGACGGGCAACTATTTCCGTGTCCGAAAAGCAATTCTGAAAAGTTCTCAAATTTTGGAAGGGCCATCCGGAAGCTTTAGGTTTTCGTCTGGACGATTCTATTGGCCGTTCTGACCATTAAACTGCATAATTTTTTGTTAGCTTTCCAATGACGTGGATTTTGTCCCAATCTTATATTTGACCAAAAAGTTATGATCAAAATACTCGAGGGTATCGGGGCGGCTTGACCTAGAGTCTGGACGGTCAACTGCAATTGCCTTTCCAAAATAGCATTGAAAGCTTCCATAACAAGACCGCATTCGGACAGTGTTTCCCTAGCGTCTGGACAGTTGCACTTTGGCTGCACGTAATTACCATAATAAGGCTTTGAGGGTTTGGACCCTGAAGGCTGATGTCCAGATAGTTAAATTGGTGCACGCAATTTCTATATATGATGCTTGATCGCCTGGACCATGAAGACTGATGTCCGGATGGTCGAACTTTGTATGCACGACTTGCCTTATAGAGGACATCATCCGAACGGGGTCACACATGGTCCGGATGGTTGCAGTCGTCTTCCCATAACTGTGTCTTGAAGTAGAAACCCTAATGCTTGTCAAACACTGAATGGCGTCTAGACGGTATAGCCACGTCATCCAGATGGATTCACTAGAACATTGGGATCTTCTTGAACTCTAAAGAGTGTCCAGACGATTAGCCATTACATCCGGACAGATGCAACCTTGAACTGTTCGAAGCTTCTAGACACGGATGGCCGTCCAAACGGAAAGTTCTCGTCGTCTAGACAGATGTTGTTGACTGATGAGCATCCGGACGGAATACCACGTCGTCCGAACGGATGAGAGGGAACTGAACTGACTGATTTGAATTCTGCACAGAGTCTTCTTGAAGCTCATAACTGAAGTGTAGACTCCGAATAAAACAGCATCCCTGTGAAAGTAGCATCATTACATAGAAGTGATTTTGTCCAATAGAATGCAGCCAACACAAAACTAACAAGCTCCCCCTTTGGCCATTCTGGGACAAAAATCACTTGACCGATTAAAAATACAATCCCGGTCCAAATAAAAAATTACTCCCACTTTTTTGTCACAAAAGGACAAAGGGTAAAACAGAGTAAGAAGAAAAACCATACAAAAATTACTCCCCCTAAGTGTCTCAGAAGGACAAGGGTAAACATAGTAATAATATCCACAGACAAAAACGTTCTAAAATCCAAAACAATAGGAAAATAGAGAAGAGTCTGTAAGTGGCCCAAAAGAGAGGAACAAAAATCCTATAAGTACCAAATCTTGCTGATCCACTGAAATAAAGTAACGGAGAAAAATTCGTATAAAAGGCTGGATTTGTACTACTTCGGCTTCCAGCTCTGGAAGCCGATAACCATGGACTAAAAAACTTCAATCTCTTGATTTTGCAAATCCTGAAACTAGTTATTCACAGATTGACATCCTCTAAGCAACTAGTCTACAAGATAAATGAGGAGATTCACCACTAAACCTCTAACTGATAAAGATCCGAGGGAATGCTACAGAAGGCTCTGCATGACCTAGGGGAAAAAGCTCATATTAATCCTGAGACCTTTGGAATTTGAACATCCGACTTCAACAACGGTCAGTTTTCCAAAGGAATCATTTGTCAGATATTGTGCTGGGAGCTGCTAGATGACATATTCCTGAAAAGATTTAAATTGAACTATTTCCAAAAATAACACCACAAAGAAATATTAGATCATGTTAGTCCCAAAACGAAAGTGGTATTTTGACAACTGTCAATTGGATGCCCAATTATTGCAAAAGCAAAGGTTGTAATCCAAATGACCCAGATATATCAATATCAACCCAACACACAGATAGAATAGGATTTTCAAGCATACTTTTCGCAAAAGGAATGAATTTAACTGTGAAAAATAAAGAGACATCTAATTAACTGTGTGTGTGAACAATGTGCAACAAAATTTTAAATGCAGAATTAAAGGAGACAAATATTTTGTTGACGAAGTGGAAAACTCAAGATGAGAACAACCACTCCGGGGCAGCCAAACCCAGGATATCCACTATTCAGAAGACAAGACCAGATACAAAGTAGTAACACTCACATACCTCTGATGCAATGGTCGTACCTTACTCTCTAACATGTAACCCAACACAAACGCCTCCAAACCAGGTCTCCTACCTGAATAGTTCTTCAATGGAATCCTTTACCTTAGGGCCAATCCCTAAGATATACTTCAGATTAAGTGCAGCAACAACACACACAGCAACGGCTTTAGAGAGATCAACTCAGCTCAATAATCTCACAATATAGCTCTCTAAGCACTAATGGAATTCAATACAGAATCCTTGCTGTTCTCAAGCCTAGGAGCCTCTATTTATAGGCTGACAGTTCAAATGAGCGTCTGGCTTGATAAAAACTGGGCACCGTCCTGACGGTAGTCATGGGTCATCTGAACGGACAATTGTGCGATCAATTATCTGAGAATTTCGCTGAAATTCTTTCCTGAAATGAGCCGCGTCCGGACGATGGTGCCTTGTCGTTATGACGGTCGTACATCCGCTGCAATTAATTTCCAAATAGAGGCTTCGCTCGTCCGGACCAGGAGGATGGTCTTCCAGACGGCTGATCTAATGCACGCAATTTCCATATCTGATGCTCGCGTGTCCGAACCATGATGACTGGCTTCCAGACTTCTAGATTTGAATTGCGATACTTGCCTTATGGATGAGCGCATCTGGACGGGAATCCACGTCGTCTGGACGGTTGCAGGAATCTTCCCATATCTGTGTTTTGGAAAGAAATCCTGAAGCTTGACTGAACACTGAGAGTCGTCCGGACAGGCTGCTGAATTGTTCGGACGGATGCAAGCTGGAGCAGTTCGAAGCTTCTCAACACAGAAGAAGGTCCAGACGGTAATCCACGTCGTCCGGATGGATGATGCTTTGGACAGATGGGTGTCCGGACGGTATGACATGTCATCCGGACGGCTGACAGAGAACCAGATTTTTTGACTTTGCAAATTGTGTAGAATCTTCTGGAAACACTTCTGAATAGCGGAATCCCTGTTAAAAAGCAATTTTACAAAGAAGTGATTTTCTCCAACAGAATGTGGCCAATTACAAACTAACAAACTCCCCCTTTGGCCATTCTGGGACAAAAATACTTGACCGGTTAAAAATACAATCCCGATACAAATCAAAAATTACTCCCCATTTTTGTCATAAAGGGATAAAGGGTAAAACAGAGTAAGAAAAAGGAAACACACCAAAAATTACTCCCCCTAAGTGTCTCAGAAGGACAAGGTTAAATAGAGTAATAATATCCACAGACAAAAATGTTCTAAAAGTCCAAAACAATAGGAAAATAAAAAAGAGTCTGCAAGTGGCCCAAAAGAGAGGAACATAAATCCTCCAAGTATCAAATCCTGCTGATCCAGTGAAGTCAAGTACCGGAGAGAAATCCATATAAAAGGCTGGATTTGTACTACTTCGGCTTCTAGCTCAGGAAGCTGGGAACCATGGACTGAAAACCTTAAATCTCTTGATTTTGCAAAGCCTGAAACTGGTTATCCGCAGATTGACATCCTCTAAGCAACTGATCTGCAAGATAAATGCGGAGATTGACCACTAAACCTCTAATTGATAAAGATCCGACCGAATGCTACGGAAGGCTCTGCATGACCTAGGGGAAAAAGCTCATCTTAATCCTGAGACCTTTGGAATTTGAACATCCGACTTCAACAACGGTCAGTTTTCCATAGGAATCATTTGTTAGATATTGTGCTGGGAGTTGCTAGATGACATATTCCTGAAAAGATTTAAATTGAAATATTTTCAAAAATAACACCACAAAGAAATATTAGATCCCGTTAGTCCCAAAAAGAAAGTGGTATTATGACAACTGTCAATTGGATGCCCAATTATTGAAAAAGCAAAGGTCGTAATCCAAATGACATAGATATATCAATATCAACCCAACACACAGACAGAATAGGATTTTCATGCACACTATCTCAAGAAAATATCCCAACAAATATTCCAATATTCTAAAAGCACAAAAACTTAAAAGAATAACGGAAGACACAATAAAGATCATGGGATGAGAAGAGATGTGCAAAGAATGCCAAAATCTCGGGAGAAATCCACGAGAAAAACACACAACATGCCATGATAAAAATGCAAAGATGTGTGTATGGCAGAGAAAGAGACGCAAGTCTTAAACCTGTAGAGATCCCGTCCGAACGTGTCACTTAACCGTCCAGATGGCAACTGCTAGGTCAGTATATGGCAAGACTGCTCTCGTCTGGACGTAAGAATAGGTCCGTCCAGATGCTTCACACTGAAAATTTGAAACTGGAGAAAAATTTGCAGAAAAATATTTTTCCCTAAAGTTACCTTCAGAACACGCATGTATAATCAACTTGTTAGTATTTTGGCCTCATTCTGTGTTTGGACAAAATCACTTATGTGTAAAGATGTTGTAAACAGGGATTCCACGTGTCAGAGCATTTTCAGAAGACTCTGCACTGCGAAAAAGATAGAATATATCAGATTCCCTATCAGCCGTCCGGAATACGTGTCATCCTGTCTTGATGTCCATCTGTCCACTGTTCCATCCGTCCGGACGACGCGTTTATCCCGACCGGACGCCAAACAGACCAGCATCAAATGTTCGAACAACGTATCTTTCCTTTCGGACCCTCCAGTGTATCGAGAAGCTTCTGTTCCAACTTGCATCTATCCGGACCTCTCAGCAGCCCGTCCGGACGTCCATCAGTGATCGATCAGCTTCAGATTCTTTCCAAGCTCAGAATATGGGAAGATTGATACACTGTCCAGATGATGTGGTTTCCCGTCCAGACTCTCTCATACATAAGGCAAGAATCACAATTCAAATATCACCGTCCGGACGTCAATCAGCCTTGGTCCGGACGCGCGTGCAACTAATATGGAAATTGACGATTCAACTTCAACCGTCCGGACGTCTGCCTCTTATGGTCCGGATGCACGCATAGCAGATATGGAAATTGCGTGTTAAAGAATTGTTGTCCGGACGTTCATCCCCCTTGGTCCGGACGCGCAAAGCCTTATATGGAAATTACTTGCTGATGAGTGCCAAATATTGTATATTTGGACCCCTTAATTTGCATTAGTTAGACCTTTAGCTTTGTTATTTTCTAATATTTTTTGTTAGTTTTTGTATTTTTGTATTTATAGATCATGGAGAGAAAACGGTAATTTTTAAGTGAAAAAATGCAAAGTTTGGAAGTCAAAATCGGATTGGATCAAATTTCAGGTTCTACACAAGTTATAGTATTTTGATCATAACTTTCAGCTCAAATATCAGATTAAAGTGAAATTAGCGGCGTTGGAAAGCTACAAATCATTGTGAAATAAAATTTTCCTAATTCGAAAGTCTGCTACGTCATAAATGCCCCGCAATATAAGAGCGTGAATTTCCTTGTTCCTGGCGGCTGCAAACACTCCAAACCCTAGCATTCTTTTCTCTTATTAGGGTTTTTGAGGGGTAGAGGTGTCATTTTGAAAATATGGCCCTAAACCCTAGCGTTCTTTTCTCCTATTAGGGTTTAGAGGGGTAGAGGTGCAATTTTGTAAAAGTTGGGTTTAACCTAATCTTCTGCTATAAATACCCCTGCTAGGCACCACTTAAAAAACATCTCAACATTATACATAACAACAGTTGGGTTCTTTGGCTTCTATTCTTTGTAAGTTTTTATTTTTATTTCTTAATGAAATTTAGTATTTTCTTTTTAATAATGAGTAGCTAATTTTTCAATTAAGGTTGAGGATGAAACCTCACCTTAGAAGAGCAACTATATTTTCATGAGAGTTTTGCTATCCGATTTTATTGGATTTAATATTTTCAATGTTCTACTTCTTTTCAATTTTTGAGATGATTTCTTGGATATCTATTGTGATTTCCGGATACATATGATGATTTGAGAATTGTCTCATTTAATTGATTGCTTGGATTTTTAAATTTATCAAAATGTTGGATATTCATTGTTTTTCGTTTTACGGATACATTTGATGATTCGGTTTAAACCGGATATCTTTTGTGATTTGTGCAAAGAACGGATTCAATGAATGATTTAATTAATTTTTGAAGCATAGTAGAACATTCATAAGATTTTTACGGTGAGAACTTCGGATATCTATTAACGAACATGAGAATATGTTGCTGTGATTTGGTGGGTGTGGATTCTAAAACCTTAGTACATTTTTCTTTTGTTTTATTTTATTTTTCTATTATTCACCAAATTTGGAACTAGGTTAAAATAGAATTAGTTTAAATAGAAATTAATTTTTGCAACGCAATTCCATGTGGATACGATCTCGCACTTGCACATACACTATATTGCAAACGATTCGTGCGCTTGCGAGTATTAAAATTTGCACATCACTTGCTGCAGACGTGCGACCGTCTGGACACGGCTCTTAAACAGGAAAGATTTTGAGCGAAATTTTTGAAAAATCCTGTTGCACAGTTGTCCGTCCGGATGGCTTAGGTTCACCATCCGGACGGCGTCCGTACATATTACAGCAGTCGCCCATTCTGCACCTCAGCCTATAAATAGAGGCCCCTGGGCATTGAGAACTGTAAGAATTCGGTATTGAATTCCACAAGAGCTCAAAGAAGTTCAAGATCCCTCTGAAGCCGTTACAAGTGTGCTGCGCTACATCTGAAGTCTATCTTAGAGGTCGGCTCTAAGGTAAAGGATTCCATTGAAGACCCCTTCAGGTAGGAGACCTGGTTGGGAAGCATTCGTGTTGGATTACACGTCAGAGAGCAAGGTACGACCACTGCATCGGGTTAATGTGAGTGTTACTATCTTGTATCTAGCTTTGTCTTCTGAATAGTGGAATTCCTGGGTTTGGCTGCCCCAGAGTGTTTTTTCTCTTGATTGAGTTTCCACTTCGTCAACAAAAATCTGTGTGTCTTTTATTTTCCGTTGTGCTTAATTTTTCTTGACACTTGTGCACACACTCTGAGAAGATTAAATTCTTTAGTGTCATTTATTTTTGACTTCTATTTGCTACTATGTCTCAAACTCTTAATTTTGTTCCTACCTTTGATGGTACGGACTATGGCTATTGGAAAGCTCGGATGCGGTTCTTTTTAAAATCTATTGACTGTTGGAGTATTGTTGAAACTGGTTGAACTAAACCAGAGGATACAACCCTCGAGACAGTCCCTCTGAAAAACACCCAACTTTCCAATGATAAAGCCCCCCATGCTCTATGCCAAGCACTTTCTCCTTCTGAATTCGCCAAAATTTCAAACTGCAAATCAGCCAAAGAAGCATGGAAAATGTTGGAAACAACATATGAAAGCACGAAACTTGTTAAATCTACCAAACTTCAAATGTTGATTTCAAGATTTAAAGAAATTAAGATGTTGGAAGAAGAGACCTTTGGAGAGTTTTACTCCAAGATGAGTGACCTGAGGAACTCCATGGTGAGTCTTGGGAAACCTAACTCGAATGTAAAACTCATCTGAAAGATTCTAAGATCTTTTCCTGAGCGTTTCAGAATCAAGGTGACCACCATTGAAGAAAGCAAGGATCTTGAGGAGATGAAGATTGAAGAGCTGGTGGGATCTCTTCAAACATATAAGCTGTCTCTGCCCCCGGTCAAGAAGTTGAAGACCATTGCTCTAAAGGCTTCCAAGAAGAAGGTAGAAGCATCATCCGAAGATGACTCTGAGGATGAAGAAAAGGCTATGGCTATGTTAGCCAAAAATTTCAGAAGACTGTTGAAAGATGATTGGTTCAAGAAGAAGTTTTCTGAAAGAGTAAAGAAATCTCCCAGAGAAGCTGAACCTGAGGAAGAAGATAAGAAAGATCCCAGAGGACCCCGATGTTTTGAATGCTAAGGCTTTGGGTATATCCGGGCCGATTGCGGGAATCTTAGAAAGGGCAAGGGGAAAGCATACAATATGACTCTCAGTGATGAGTCAGAAGAAGAAGCTCCAGAGTCTGAAAAATTTCTGGCCTTTGTAGCCCCACATGTTGAAGAAGACTCGTATTACTCAGAGCATAGTGATAATGAGGAAGAGCTCAAGGAGGCCTACAAGACACTCTACATAGAGTATGAGAAGCTAAGGGAAGGTCGAAAGCAGCACCTTAATGATCTAAATAGTTTGCAGACCGAGAAGAGTTCATTGATGCTCAAAGTACAAGAGCTCGAGGAAAAGCTACTAGAGACGTAGCTCCAGCTAGAGAAAGTCACTGATGAGAAGTTGACTCATATGTTGTCTATCCAGAAGAGCCCAAATGACAAGACTGGCCTCGGGTATGTAGCTCCCTCTTCTGATGTTCCTTCTTCCTCAAAGGCTGTGTTCGTGAAACCTACAGTCCCAGAGCCTCCTCCCACTATTGAAGATAAAAAGAAGGAAAAGGTCAACGGTGATGTTCCAGGCATTCAGGAGCCTCATTCCATCAGAAGACCTCCCATTTGCCATCACTGCGGTCTCAGTGGGCATGTTCACCCTCAGTGCTTCCTCCTGAAAGGACAAAAGGCCAAAGCCAAGAAAGAAGTGCCCAGACAAGCTGATTATGGCACTAGACCTGTAGTCCAGCATCAGACTCCATGACATCAGGCATCTTATCAAGCACCATGGGGACAAGCACCAAGGCATCAGTATCAAGCCCCTTGGTCTCATGCTCCTCAGCAACGGTTTGTACCAGCCAATCATAGTGGCACCTACAAGAGCAAACCCAAGCTGTTTAGAAGGCCTCAGAAGATGAAAGAAAAGCAATACTCCAGTGAGCCTCCTATCTGGATGTAGAACATGATGGAGTGGATGATGCAGTCCTGCCAACAACCACCCATTAGAAGGCAGTCGTGGGTCGAGAAGGACAGTCACCCCATGAGGGGGAACCGACGCACCTAGCAGATTCGGGTGTTCATGCCTAGGATTTGGTTCCTAATCTTATGGCATCAGGTTTGATTGCTTATCTTAACTTGATACGTCTTTATATGCAATCTAGGAACCAGTTGTGTTTGCCCCCTATGTCTCTTGAGAGAACTTTCCAGGTATATTTTTTGGGGAAGACAGAAAAAGCAGGTCGAGCGACCATTTTTCTGTACTGGCATCATCGAACATCCACAGGTTTGATCTTTGC
Organism: Alnus rubra; assembly: GCA_028654335.1. Taxonomy (NCBI): domain Eukaryota; kingdom Viridiplantae; phylum Streptophyta; class Magnoliopsida; order Fagales; family Betulaceae; genus Alnus; species Alnus rubra. The sequence continues at coordinate 1,308,725 of JAJPGS010001540.1, read as the reverse complement.
ATAAGATGTCATTTCCATATTGCTTGTTGTTTTTGTTTTTTTTTTAAAAAATAAAAATAAAAATTGGGAGAATTTGCAGGATATTTTTTTCTCTTGACTTATAAGATATTGCATTTATTTTTGCCTGATATCTCAGTTCTGTAAGCATTAATCTACTCTGCTTAGATATAATTGAGAGTTTATGACTATATTGGCCAAGTGTTTTTCCTGTTCTTGCAAAAGTCGGATAGCTTCTTTCCTCATGCGATGAAAAAGTGCACTATCCCGTGCTCCCCTAAAGGTACAATGTTCCTTCTCTGACCTTTTGCTTTTAGAAATTTTGGATAAGAGAAGAAGTCCTTGATAAGATGATCAAATTGACCTCATGCTAGTTGAACCTAGAGCCTAAAAACTCTTGCACTCCCTACAGTTTGCAGCACCATAAGAAACAAGCAGTTAATCGTATGAAATCTATGCTTTAAAGTATATATTCACTGCTTATGTGCTACATTTACTTTATGCCTTACCCTCTACGTGCAAGTAAAACATTTACGTTGTCTTTCATGGTACAAGTAAATCACTTAGGTGCTGCATCTCAGGGGGAGTGTATCAGATGAGGGTGGCTAGGCCCTAGCAAGTTATAAGGTTTGAGTTTTGGCTATTCTGTCACTGATTTTCTCTCCTGTCTAGAAAATCTAGTTACCCTAAGTCATGTCATCGAAAGTCATACATTGTGGGAAAAGAGTCTTTACACACACACATGCATTGAGTGAGTTGAGTTGTCTATTTGAATTTTCTATGACCAGGAAAAATATTTGTCCTAATTGAAATCTCAACTCTCTTTTATATCTCTTTTTAGTTTTGAGATGCTCTCTGATTGTCTTATCAGTTGATTATACATGCATGTTCTGACACTGACTTGAGAAAAATTGATCTCTGTCAAATTTTCCTCAGTTCTTTTCTGGTGTTTCATTGTGGAGCGTCCGGACGGTCTCTCTTGGCGTCCGGACGGGTGGAGTTCAACAGTTCGGACAGTTCCCTTTTTGGAGTCCGAACGGACGACGTTTTGCAGTCCGGACGGAATCTGTTCCATGTCCGAACGTGAGCTGTCACCTTCGGGCGGACGGGTAATTTAATTCGTCCGGACGCGCGTAACCGTTTTGATCCTTTCCAAGGCAGAGTGCGTCCAGACATCATCAAAACACCGTCCGGACGAGGACCCCACAGAGGCTATAAATAGCCCAGATCGTCGCTCTCTCTCCCATACCCCACAAAATCCCTTCTTTTGACATTTTGTGAGTGACTGATTTTGGTGCTTTTTTGGAGTGATCTCATCCCTATTTTTTTGTGTTTGCATTCTCACTCCATTCAAGGTATTTTTTCTTGTCTTATTTCTTTCAGTTTATTTTGCAACTGTTAGAATTTTTTTTGGAATGCATATATCTGCCATGCTGAATTTCTTTGGAATTAATTGTGATATTCTTTTTACTGTTGTTATTATTGCCAAAAAAAATTTACCCTAACAAAAATATTTTTTTGTGGATTATTTTTTTGGCAAAAATTCTTGTTGGTTCTTTTGTAGAATCGTGTCTTTTATCAGCTCCCAGCGTAGGGTTCGCCAGAGGACAGAGGAAGAGCAGAGTGCATTCCAAGCCAAAATCATGGACCGCAATGTCCTCGCTGAGCAGAACGTGGTCCGTGCTGACATCATGGTGCCTCCATTGGATAGCATTTATGAGACTATCCAGACCTACAATTGGGGGTATCTCTACACGTGTGCCTGCATCGTCCTCACCAGGCTAGTTAGGCTCTTCTATGCCAACCTTGAGGTGGCTCAGGATGATGAGCGTGGGATGGTACTGCAGTCCACTATTGACAGACACATCATCACTGTAGATCCCCAGATCATCAGTCAGTTCATCGGGGTACCAGTCCTTGATCTGTCTGCCAGTCCTTACAATGAGATGGTGCTTCCTCCCTCTATGGACGATCTCCGAGAGTTCTTCCATGCAGTTCCACAAGGTGAGGGGCGTCATACCAACATCAGGATTGGTGCACTTGCTCCGGCTCATCGTATGTTAGCCAAAATTGTTCAGCACAATCTCTAGCCAGTTGCCAGGCGCAGTGATCTGATACTGAAGAGGGCCCAGTTTGTTTATGTTGTTCATCTTCGCTTGCCTTTCTGTCTTTGCAAGCAAATTCTGGGAGTCATGCTCGAGGCTCGTGATGTGAGCAATACCGGTCTCCCCTTTGGCTGCCTAATCACTCAGATCATCCTTCAGTTGGGTATCAATGTTAATGGAGAGCCTAGAATGAAGATCCATCAGCTCCTCAGCAAACAGACATTGATGAAGTCGAATTCGCAGCTGCGACGAGATGATTCTGATGATGACATGCCTACTGCTATGCATGTTGCTTTTCCAGACGTGGCTTCATCCTCTCATACCATCCCGCCATCTGAGCCAGAGACAAATTATTCTCAGATCATGGAGGCCTTAGCCGCCATTCAGGGAGGAATGTCCACCATGCAGCAGTCCATCTCCTCCTTGCAGCTAGAGGTGCGGTCTATCAACAAGCGGGTGGAGCAGACCCATTTGGACCTCTAGAAGTTCCTTCGAGTCCATCATCCTGGCAGTAGTGATGATGAGGATGATGCAGCTCAAACAATACCCATGCCAGAGGATGTTTGATTTTATTTCCCTCTGTTTTATTGTCTCTTTTTGTGTTATTTTGAGACTTTTTGTTATTTTCTATTTATTTGTTAAACACTTAAACCTTATATTACTCTGTTTACCCGGGTCCTTCTGAGACCGTTAGGGGAAGTAATTTCTATTACAGTTGGATTTTATTACTCAGTTTTACCCTTTGTCCCTTTTTGACAAAAATGGGGAGTAATTTTTGATTAATTTTTATTATTGGACCGGGAATGTATTTCCAAACCGGTCAAGTGATTTTTGTCCCAGAATGGCCAAAGGGGGAGATTGTTAGTATTTTGGCCTCATTCTGTGTTTGGACAAAATCACTTATGGACAAAATCCACATGTTAGAGCATTTTCAGAAGACTCTGCACTGCGAAAAATATAGAAGATTTCAGAATCCCTGTCAGACATCCGGACGACGTGTCATCCCGTCTGGACGACGTGTTCATCCCGACCGGACGCCAGACAGACCAGCATCATCCGTCTGGACCGACGTATCTTTCCGTCCGGACCCTCCACTGTATCGAAAAGCTACTGTTCCAACTTGCATCCGTCCGTACCTCTCAGCAGCCCGTCCGGACGTCCATCAGTGATTGATCAGCTTCAAATTCTTTCCAAGTTCAAAATATGGGAAGACTGATACACCATCCAGACGATGTGGTTTCCCATTCGGACTCTCTCATACATAAGGCAAGAATCGTAATTCAAATATCACCGTCCGAACGTCAGTCAGCCTTGGTCCAGACACGCGTACAACTAATATGGAAATTGCCGATTCGACTTCAACTGTCCGGACGTCTGCCTCTTATGGTCCGGATGCACGCATAGCAGATATGGAAATTTCTTGTTGAAGAATTGCCGTCCGGACGTTCATCCCCCTTGGTCCGGACGCGCGAAGCCTTATATGGAAATTACTTGCAGCGGATGTGCGACCGTCCGGACGTTAGTGTCTCACCGTCCGGACGCGGCTCTTAAACAGGAAAGATTTTGAGCGAAATTTTCAAAAAATCCTGTCGCACAGTTGTCCGTCCGGACGGCTCAGGTTCACCGTCCGGAAGGCTTCCGTACATATTACAGCAGTCGCCCATTCTACACCTCAGCCTATAAATAGAGGCCCCTGGGCATTGAGAACTGCAAGAATTCGGTATTGAATTCCACAAAAGCTCAGAAAAGTTCAAGATCCCTCTGAAGCCATTACAAGTGTGTTGCGCTACATCTAAAGTCTATCTTAGAGGTCGACTCTAAGGTAAAGGATTCCATTGAAGACCCCTTCAGGTAGGAGACCTGGTTGGGAAGCATTCGTGTTGGGTTACACGTCAGAGAGTAAGGTACGACCACTGTATCGGGTTAATGTGAGTGTTACTATCTTGTATCTAGCTTTGTCTTTTGAATAGTGGAATTCCTGGGTTTGGCTGCCCCGGAGTGGTTTTTCTCTTCATTGAGTTTCCACTTCGTCAACAAAAATCTGTGTCTTTTATTTTCCGTTGTGCTTAATTTTTGTTGACACTTGTACACACACTTTACTTTTAGAAGTCAATTTCAATTTTCACAACTGATGAAACAGTCAAATAGGATTGCAAAAATATGCAAAGATATAAATGAGAGTTAAGTATTCAATAAGCACAAATTTCCCTGCAGATAGAAATTTTAAATAGTTTACAAAACTCATGCAATGCGTGTGTGTGTGTGAAGACTTTTCCCAAAAGGTATGAACGTAACTGATATGACAAAAAGCAACTAAATTTTCTAGACAAGAGAGAAAATCAATGAAAGATCAGTCAAAAGTCAAACCTTATTAATTACTAGGGCCTAGCCACCCTCATCTGATATACTCCCTGTTAGTTTTTGTGTTGGCTGCATTCTGTTGGACAAAATCACTTCTATGTAATGTTCCTGCTTTCACAGGGATGCTGCTTTATCCAAAGTCTACTCTTCAGCTATGTTCTTCAAGAAGATTCTGTGAGGTTTTCAAGGAAGTTTATTTCAGTTCCCTGTCAGCCGACCAGACGACGTGGCAATACCGTCCAGACGCTCATCAGTCAGCAACATCCGTCCGGACGACGTCGTATTCCGTCCGGACGCTAATTTGTCAAAGCATCATCCGTCCGGACGACGAGAACTTTCCATCTGGACACCCATCAGTGTCTAGAAGCTTCGAACAGTTCAAGGATGCATCCGTCTGGACATAATGGCAAATCGTCCGGACGTTCTTCAGAGTTCGAGAAGAATCCAGCGCTCAAGTGCATCCGTCCGGACGACGTGGCAATACTGTCCAGATGATATTCAGTGTTTGACAAACATTAGGGTTTCTGCCTCAAGACACAGTTATGGGAAGACGGCTGCAACAGTCCAGACAATGTGTGATCCTGTCCGGACGATGTTCTCTATAAGGCAAGACATGTATACAAAGTTCAACCATCCAGACATCAGCTTTTATGGTCCGGACGATCAAGCTTCATATATGGAAATTGCGTGCACCAGTTCAACCGTCCGGACATCAGCCTTCAGGGTCCTGACGCTCCAAGCCTTATTATGGTAATTACGTGCAGCTGAAATGCAACCGTCCAGACGTGGCCTTGTTATGGAAGCTTTCAGCGCTATTTTGCAAAGGCGGTTGCAGTTGACCGTCCGGACGCTCGGTCAAGCCGTTCGGACACCCTCCGGTATTTTGGTCATAACGTTTTACTCAAATATCGGATTGGGACAAAATTGGAGTCGTTGGAAAGCTTAGAAAAAATGCTGTAAATTGAGTATCCGAATGGCCAAAGAAGCATCCGGACGGAAACATCCGGCATCCGGACGGCCCTGGGAATATTCTAGAATTACTTTTCGGACAAGGAAAACGTTGCCCGTTTGGACGGCCAAGGCTCCTGTCTGGACGCGTGTGCCTCAGACTCCATTTTTGACTCAATTTAGGCCTTCTAAAGCCTATAAATAAGGGGTTCTAGGCATGCATTCTACATAGAATTTGGTGGTGAATTCTCTACAGCTTAGAGAAGGTGTTTAGGAAGATATTGAAGATCTGCTAGCTCTCTAGCTTTGCCAAGTATGTGATTTGATCAGCTGTGAAGTCTATCTTAGGGGTTGGTCCTAAGGTAAAGGATTTCATTGAAGACCCCTTTAGGTAGGAGACCTGGTTGGGAGGCGTTCGTGTTAGGCTACACATTAGAGTGCAAGGTACGACCACTGCATCAGGGGTGTGTGTGTGAGTGATACTATCTTGTAACTTGTATTGTCTTCTAAATAGTGGATATCCTGGGTTTGGCTGCCCCGGAGTGGTTTTCTCTTAATTGAGTTTCCACTTCGTCAACAAAATATTTATCTCCTTTAATTTCCGCATTTAATATTTTGTTGCACACTGTTTACACACACTTGTTAAAATTAGAAGTCCATTTAATTTTTCACTCCCCCTAAGTTGCAGCACCTAATTGTTTTACTTGTACCATGATGGACAAGGTAAAATTTTACTTGCACCATGAAGGACAAGGCTTATTTCAGCACAGAAGCAGTGAATATAAGCATATAGAACAGAAAACGGAAGAGTTACTGCTTGATTCTAGTTGGTGGTGCAACTTAGAGAGAATGATAGAATTTTTAGGCTCTAGGTTCAACTAGCATGTGGTCAATTTGACCATCTTAATCAAAAACATCTCTCTAATTAGAATTTCAAGAAGTAAGAAGTTAGAGAGGAAAAAATGTACCTTAGGGGAGTCTTAGATAGTGCACATTTTCATCGCAAGAGGAAAGTAACTATCTATCACTAAGATGCAACAGGAAAACTTAGCAGATATCATGCATAAACTTTCAATCATATATAAGCATATTTAATCAACGCACAATGAACTGAGATATCAAGCAAAAACACATGCAATATTTGAAAAGCTATCAAAAGAAAAAAATAAAAATTCCGCAACTTCTCCCCCAATTTTTTTTTTTTTTTTTTGTTTAAAAATGAGACAGATAAACAACAAATATATGCTTATGGAAAAGGAAATGACATATATTCCCAGCATGTAAGGTAAAGCCAAACCAGTCCTCATAGGGAGAGGTTTAGAAATACCAAGACAGAAAAGCAGCCACCCGATATGCTTTTAACTGTCATCCACAAGAAAATATTTGACATGCACTAGGATTTAGGAACCACAATCCTAGGCATGAGAGACAACACCTACTAGGTGAGTCAACTCCCCCTCAAGGGGTGAATGGTCTCATCCTTCCTGACCCATACTTGCTTGACCTGTGGAGATGGTTTGCGGGTCATGTCCATGTTGGCCATACTCCTTAGGATACCTTGTATTAGGCTCAGTAATCCTTCATAGCCATGGTTGCTAGTGGGCTTCTGTGGCTTTTTCTTGTAGTGCCTTGATTTGTTCTTCTTTGATTTGCCACTCTGATAGGCAGGAACAAACTGTTGCTGATGCCGTGGAGCCTAAAGTGTTGTAGGAGGTAGAGTGCCTAATGTAGATCTTGTTGGCAGCTCCTTCTAAACCTTCGAGTTCTGAGCCTGGAGCTATGGACATTTGGGTTGGATGTGACCGGTGATGCCACAGTGATGACATGTTGACAAGCTTCTTTTGTTTGAATGCTTCTTGACATTCTCTGCAGAATTATGATTAGCATTCATAGAAATAAAATTGCCCTTACCTTTTATATGTTTCCTAAGAGGAGGGGCATATTTAGATGAGGAAGAATCTTCAATTTCACTTTTCCTCAGAGCATCCTGCTTAATCCAAGGCCTGTGGGGACAAACTTACCATGAGCTTGTGTACCTGTATCTTTGGATTTTTGCTTCACACAATTATTCAAGCAAGAATTTTCTAAATTATCCAAACAAGCAATGTCTACTATCACAGGCTTAATAACAATAGAATCTAATCAGAATCAAAAGCATGTGAAGTAGAAGCACTCAAATTATCAACAATTAAATCAAGCTTGTTAGAAACATCTAAGTGAATACAAAGCATGCTTTTCAAATTATCAGTTGAGAATTTTTTCAAGACATCTTCAGAATCTTTTAATTTATTCTCAAATGTATCAATGATGTCAAATATCATGGGATTCTCATATCTCAAGGAGTCAATCAAAACAAGTGATTCAGATAACTAAACAATCAAAGACTTTTTTTCTTGCTTCACCTTTTTGAGCTCTTTTGGAGAAACAATTTTATCCAATTTAGCAAAAACTTTAAAGAGCTCAATATCATAATTTTCTTTAGATAACTGAGAGAAATCCATGATAAAAGGTGTAATCAAAAATTAGAAGTCACAAGAAACGAGGATCACACTCAGGAAATAAATCTTTAACAAAGTGTATCTACTCTAATACCAACTGAAAAATAAAGAGACTTCTAATTAACAATGTGTGTGAACAGTGTGCAACAAAATATTAAATGCAAAATTAAAGGAGATAAATATTTTGTTGATGAAGTGGAAACTCAATTAAGAGAAAAACCACTCTGGGGCAGCCAAACCTAGGATATCCACTATTCAAAAGCCAAAGCTAGTTACAAAGTAGTAGCACTCACATACCCCTGATGCAGTGGTCGTACCTTGAACTCTGACATGTAACCCAACATGAACGCCTCCCAACCAGGTCTCCTACCTGAAGGGGTCTTCAATGGAATCATTTACCATAGAGCCAACCCCTAAGATAGACTTCAAATAAGTGTAACAACAGCACACACAATAATTGCAAAAGCTAGAGAGCTAGCAGATTTTCAATATCTCCATAAACACTATTTCTAAGCTATAAAGAATTCACCACCGAATTCTGTGTCAAATACATGTGTAGAGCCTTTTATTTATAGGCTTTAGAAGTCCAAAATCAATTCAGAATCGGAGTCTCTAGCACACGTGTCCGGAAGGTAGCCTTGGGCGTCTGGACGGGCAACTGTTTTCATGTCCAAAAAGCAATTCTGAAAAGTTCTCAAATTTTGGCAGGGCCATCCCAAGGCTTGATGTTTACATCCGGACGGTGACCGTGCATACGATTCTATTGACCTTTCAAACCATTAAATTGTATCATTTTTTGTTAGCTTTTCGATGACGCTGATTTCATCACAATCTGATATTTGACCAAAAAGTTATAATCAAAATACTCGATGGTGTCCGGACGGCTTGACCGAGCATTTGGACGGTCAACTGCAACCGCCTTTCCAAAATAGCACTGAAAGCTTCCATAACAAGGCCGCGTCCAGAGGGTGTTGCCCTAGCGTCCGGACAGTTGCACTTCAGCTGTACATAATTACCATAGTAAGGCTTTGAGCGTCCGGACCCTAAAGGCTAATGTCCAGACGATAGAACTAGTACACGCAATTTCGATATATGATGCTTGATCGTCTGGACCATGAAGACTGGCATCGTGATGGTTGAACTTTGTATGCACAACTTACCTTATGGTGGACATCGTCCGGACGGGATCAAACATCGTCCGGACAGTTGCAGCCGTCTTCCCATAACTGTGTCTTGAAGTAGAAACCCTAATGCTTGTCAAACACTGAATGGCGTATGACGGTATAGCCATGTCGTTCGAACAGATTCACTGGAACACTGGGATCTTCTCAAACTCTGAAGAGCGTTCGGACGATTTACCATTACATCTGGACAGATGCAACCTTGAACTGTTCGAAGCTTCTGGACACCGATGGGTGTCTGGATGGAAAGTTCTCGTCATCCGGACGAATGTTACTGACTAATGAGCGTCCGGACGGAATACCACGTCATTCAGACTGATGCAAGGGAACTGAACTAACTGATTTGAATTCTATACAGAGTCTTCTTCAATCTCATAACTGAAGTGTAGACTCTGAATAAAACAGCATCCCTGTGAAAGCAACAACATTACATAGAAGTGATTATGTCCAACAAAATGCAGCCATCACAAAAAGTAACACAATTGACAGCTGTCATAATACCACTTTCTTTTTTAGACTAAAAGGATATAATATTTCTTTATGGTGTTATTTTGGAAATATTTCTGTTTAAATCTTTTCAGGAATTCATTTATCTTGCAAACCAATTGCTTAGAGGATGTCAATATGTTGATAACAAGTTTAAGGCTTTGCAAAATCAAAAGACTAAAGGTTTTTTAGTCCATGGTTCCCGGCTTCAAAATCTAAAAGTCAAAGTAGTACAAATCCAGCCTTTTGTATGGCTTTCTCTCCGCTACTTGATTTCAGTGGATCAACGGGATTCAGTACTAGGAGGATTTTTTGTTCCTCTCTTTTGGGCCACTTGCAGATTCTTCTCTAGTTTCCTTTTGTTTTGGACTATAGAATGTTTTTGTCTGTGGATTTTCTATACTCTGTTTACTCTTGTCCTGTTGAGACATCAAGGATGAGTATTTTATTACTGTGGTCTTTCTATACTCTATTTACCCTTTGTCCCTTTGAGACAAAAAGGGGGAGTATATGTTTGATTTGGACCGGGCTTGTATGTTTAACCTGTCATGTGATTTTTGTCCTAGAATGGCCAAAGGGGGAGTTTGTTAGTTTTTTGTACTGGCTACATTCTGTTGGACAAAATCACTATCATGTACTGTTGCTGATTTCACAGGGATGCTGTATCAATTCAGAGTCTTCAAATATTCAAAGTTTATTTCTCTGATATGGAAAGAGCCTTATTATGACAAGATTAGTATCACAAGCGTCAAGAAGGAATTTTCGGACTCCAAGAAGACTCTGCAAAGTCTACAACTCAGCAAAAGTCGGATCCTGAGTTTATCGTCTGATTGGCCTAGTGAAACGCCTGGACACTCATCAGTCAATAACATAAACAATGATGCTTTTAATTAGGGGTTCAATCAGTTTTCAGAAGTCTTCTTCATAGATATTCTGTCCGGATGCTCAACTGTCCAAGCATCATCCGTCCGGACGACGAGAACTTTCTATCCAGACCTTCCTCTGTGTTGAGAAGCTTCGAACTGCTACAGCTTGCATCGGTCCGGACATTTCAGCAGCATGTTCGGACGCCACTCAGTGCTCGATCAGCTATGGGATTTCTTTCCAAAACACAGATATGGGAAGACAGCTGCAACCGTCCGGAAAATGTGGATTCCCGTCCAGACACGCTCATCCATAAGGCAAGTCGAGCATTCAAAATTCAGACGTCCAGACGACGGTCTTCATGGTCCGGAGGCTCGAGCTTCATATATGGAAATTGTGTGCATCAAATTCACCGTCCGGACAACAGTCTTCATTGTCCGGACACGCCAAGCCTTGATATGGAAATTGCATGCAGCTAAAGTACAACCGTCCGGATGTGGCTCAATTCAGGAAAGAATTTCTTCAAAATTTGGAAAGCCGATTGCACAGTTGTCCGTCCGAACACCTTATGTCTACCGTCCGGATGGCGCCTAGGTATTTCAAGTCAGACACTCATTTGAACCTGCATCCTATAAATAGAGATCCCTAGGCTTGAGAATTGTAAGAATTCGGTATTGAATTCAGTAGTGCTTAGAGAGTTGTATTTTAGAGTTATTGTGTTAAGTTAGTCACTCTCAAGCCTTTGCCAAGTGTTGTTACTGTTTTGAAACTGAAGTCTATTTTAGGGGTTGGCCCTAAGGTAAAAGATTCCATTGAAGACCCCTTCAAGTAGGAGACTTCGTTGGGAGGCGTTCGTGTCGAGTTACACGTTAGAGTTCAAGGTACAACCACTGCATAAGGGTATGTGAGTGCTACTGCTTTGTAACTAGCTCTATCTTCTGAATGGTGGATATCCTAGGTTTGGCTGGCCCGGAGTGGTTTTTCTCTTAATTGAATTTCCACTTCGTCAACAAAATATCTGTCTTTTTATTTTCCGCATTTTAATATTTTGTTGCAAACTATTGTGTGCACTTGATAAATTAAAAGTCCAATAATTTTCACATCTTAACCGAAGTAATCTTTATGTCGATTTCATCGTGTGGTTGACACGCATCACGTGCTCATATCATGCATGTTAGTAAGGTCCATGTTAGACCTTAAGCTTTCCATTGGTATGCGGATTTGATGCGATCATTACCTTAAGATTTTCTTTCTCTAAGTCTCTTCATTTTTTGTTCTTAGCTTGTGTTAACTTAGTTTTTAAAATTAAAACAAAATATCTTTTTCAAGGTTAAATTGGATAACATCTTAAGTATTCCGTTACGCAAGACAACCCTACAATCCTTGTGGTTCGATAACCCTTACTATAGTACAACTGATTCGTACTATTGCGAGTGGTTCAATTATAAATTTTAAAATCCACGTAGTCGTTCAAAGCCGATTTAGTTTTCAAAACCAAAATTACTAATTTTAGTCATCGGTGAAAACACTACCAATTTTTGGTGCAGTTGCTGGGGATTGTTAACGGTTGTTTATGGAATATGTAGGATTGTATCTAGTTTAATTATGTACATACTGTTTAAATCTGTGCATAAAACTCTTTTTCTATCAAAAAAATGTTTTTTGGGTTTTAAAACCAAGATCAGTTTTCTTTCTGCATTCTTTCTGTCTCTGTAGAAAAGAATCGATCGATATACATATTAATCGATCGTGCGATTTTCAATCGAGCGATTTTCAATCGATCTACATATTTAATCGATCGATCCACTTCCAGTAGTTCTGAAGCTACTGCATCTTGTGTTTCATGGCAGTAACTGATCCTTTTTGAATTTTTTTTCATCTTTTTTTTTTCCAACATATTTTTCAATTCTGTAGATACTGTTGTGTTATCAATTTTTGTAACAATTAATTTATATAAAATTTATCTCGATTTCTCTGTTTTCTGCAGAAAAATTTCGCTCGATCAAGCAATTTTACCTAGTAGCACTGAAGCTGCTGCAGCACTGGAATCACTGCAGGAACCGGTATTCTCCTGAATTCTTCTTTCATTTTGTTGCTTTTCTGTGTTGTAGATATTGTTATTCTAAATTGATTAGTTTATGTTCGGTCACCGCTCGCTATCTTTTCCGCTTTATCTGAGTGACCTAGACATAAAACGGACTCCTAGACGCCGTAGATCCAAACGAAACTCACGTCGAAGAGCCCATTCTAAAGACCATATGGTTGAACCACCACCTGTGGTGCTATTGAGGGACCATTATGTTCCCTCTACATACCTTCTTCTTGCCTGCAGCTGCCAAATATCACGGTAGCTCAATATGAAATTAAGTCCAACATTATACAAATGCTACCATCTTTCTATGGACTTAGTAACGAGGACCCTTATAAGCATCTTGATGAGTTTATTGAAATCTGCTCAACCATGAGGCTGCAAAACTTTTCCGAGGACGCCTTAAGGATGCACCTTTTCCCGTTCTCTCTAAAAGATAAGGCGAAATATTGGTTAAATTCCTTGGAGACCAATTCCATTATTTCTAGGGCTCAAATGCAAAACAAGTTCCTTAAGAAATATTTTACCATAGGGAAGACTAACTAAATATGAAAAGCCATAACGGGTTTTTCACAGATAGAGGGAGAACCTTTTCATGAGACTTGGGAGAGGATGAAGGACCTTTGACAAAAGTGTCCACACCATGCTGTTCCCAAGTGGCAGTTAGTACAATGCTTATATGATGAATTAACTGAGCCTCATAGACAGATGGTAGATTCCTCATGTGGAGGTACCTTTATGTTAAAAAGTGAGGATGATGCATGGACCCTTTTTGAAAATCTTGTTGAGAACTCTTTACACCATTCATCATCCAGTCGTAGGACACCTACGTCTAAGAACCAGAAAAATGAGACCATTTTTGAAATAAGCCTGCCCGTAGACGTGAATACTAAGGTATCCTCCTTATCAAGGAAGTTAGATCAGATTATGGCCGCTGGTTTTGCGCCTACAACCGCCCCTCACATAGCTACTCCACAAGAAGTATGTTCATTATGCTCGAATCCATCCAATCAGGCGAAAGATTGTCCCATCATAGGACAATTTTTTTTAAATTCCTCCTAAGCAGGTGAATGCAGCCTTCTCCAGGCCAGTTAATGATCCGTATTCTAATACATATAACCCTGGATAGAGAAATCATCTAAATTTCTCATGGCGAGCTCAAGCTCCAGCGAATTCAAGACCTTCTTTAGGATTGCATAATCAGGCACACCCGTTGCCTCCTAATCAATCCTATAACCAATCCTCCAACTATCGGCCCCTTCAATATCAGTACCAGTCAGCTCCTCCTCCTCCTAAGAATTCTACTTTTGAGGAGAAAGTATTGATTGTACTTGGAAATTTGGAAGTGAATACTCAAATGTTGCATTCTCATTCCCAATCAATTGCCAAGTTACAAGGTCAAGTTGGACCGCTGGCAAATGCACTTAACCAGAGAAGAGAAGGAAAACTTCCCTCCCAACCAGTAGCCAACCCTAAGGGACAATATATGATCGATGGGAATGCTTCTAGAAGCTGAAAGTGGAACCCATGAACAAGTCTAGGCAGTTACAAAATTGAGAAGTGGAAAGATAGTTGATAATAAAGTTGGACAAGGAGCCACTGAAGAGGATGAACCCTTGCCAAATCCAAATTGGCCCCCTAAAAATCCTAATGAGAAGTTGAAGACTACTTGTGAGACACCTTATGAGCCTGGAGCTCCATTCCCTGAATGTCTCAAGGAGTCTCCTTGTGCTAGAAAGCAAGGAGAAAAGTTTCAAGAGATGATGGATATTTTTAAACAGGTACAAATCGATATCCCCATCATCGATGCCATCCGACAAATCCCATCTTACTCTAAATTTTTAAAAGATTTATGTACCCAAAAGCGGAAAATGAGGAAGTGTAGTCCAGAGAAAATTCTTCTAACCAAGCAAGTGAGTGCATTGATCCATCACACCATTGCTCCAAAACTCAAAGACCCTGGTGCTCCTACTATTTCATGTATCATTGGAGACCAGGCCATTGAGAAGGCCCTCTTGGATTTAGGCGCAGGTGTTAATTTGTTACCCTACTCGGTCTATGTCCAACTAGGATTAGGGGACAGATCCGTTAAGAAACCTCTTGGTATCATTGAAGAAGTTATTATTAGAGTGGACACGTTCTATTTCCCAGTTGACTTTATTGTTCTTGATACAGAACCTGTCCCAGATCCCACAAAGCTTATCCCTGTCATCCTGGGACGTCCTTTCTTAGCTACAGCTAACGCATGCATAAACTACAGGACTGGAGAGATGGAGCTAACCTTTGGGAACATGAAAGTAAGGCTTAACATTTTCAATTCCTTTTAGCATCCATTGGATACAAGTGAGTGTTTCTTATTAGACATGATTGAAGATGCTGTGGAAGACACACTCCCCCACATTTTGATGAAAGATCTGTTAGGGCTTACCTGTCTCATTTTGATTTTGAAGACTTCAACACGGAGCATTATGTTGACGAGGTTAATTCCTTACTTGACACTGCGGCCGCAATAGACGTTCCTCCTTGGAGATTACCAAAAGAGCCTTTACCTAGTACGTCAGGCATTCCTCCTGTTCCTTCCCTTATTTCCCCACCAAAACTTGAGTTAAAATAGCTTCCTGCAATGCTCAAGTATGCTTTTCTAGGTTCTAATGAGACTCTCCCAGTCATCATTGCATCTGATTTGCAAGATGACCAAGAGAGCAGTTTACTAAAGGTTCTTAAGGAACACAAAGAGGCTATTGGTTGGAGCGTAGGAAATTTGAAAGGGATTGACCCCTCCTTTTGCATGCATTGCATTCATTTGGAAGACAATGCTAAGCACTCCCGAGAGGTACAACGGAGATTAAATCCCCACATGAAGGACGTCGTTATGAAAAAGGTGGTTAAATTGTTAGATACGGGTATCATTTACCCCATCTCGAATAGTAAATGGGTCTAAGTCCCATACAAGTGGTACCCAAGAAATCTGGTATCACCGTGGTTGAGAATTCATTTGGTGACCTAATTCCGTAACGCACGACCACTGCATGGCGTGTATGCATAGATTATAGGAAACTCAACTCCACAACTAGGAATGATCATTTTCCACTACCATTTATTGATCAAATCCTAGAACTTCTTGCTGGCCAAAGTTATTACTGCTTCTTGGATGGTTATTCAGGCTATAATCAAGTGGCGATTGATCCCCAAGATCAAGAAAAGATGACTTTCACCTGTCCCTTCAGTACCTTTGCATATAGACGCATGCCATTTGGGTTATGTAATGCACCTACAACATTTCAAAGGTGTATGATGTCTATCTTTTCTGATATGGTAGAAAAATTTCTTGAACTATTCATGGACGATTTTTCAGTCTTTAGACCTACGTTTAATAAATGTCTCCATAACCTTTCACTCATTCTTCAACGATGCAAGGAGACAAATTTAATTTTAAGCTGGGAAAAGAGCCATTTTATGGTTCAAGAAGGAATTGTTTTGGGACACAGTGCCCAAAAGAGGGATAGAAGTAGACAAAGCGAAAGTGTAGCTAATTTCAAAACTTCCACCGCCTACCACGTTAAGGCAAATTCTCTCATTTCTCAGACATGCCGACTTTTATCGCCGCTTCATTAAAGATTTTAGCAAAATTTCCCAACCCTTGTGCAATCTTCTTGCCAAGGAGACTCCGTTTAATTTTGATGAAGCTTGTCTTGAGGCATTCGAGAAACCCCGTGCTCTTTTAACCTCTGCCCCAATGATGAAGGCTCCTAACTGGTCTCTTCCTTTTGAGATCATGTGCGACGCATCCGACTATGCTGTGGGTGCCGTCTTAGGAGCTCCCTCACGCTATTTATTATGCTAGCAAAACTCTCTTAGAAGCTCAAGTGAATTATACCACAACAGAGAAGGAGTTGTTAGCAGTGGTCTTTGCCTTGGACAAATTCCATTCCTATCTCTTAGGATCCAAGGTCATTATATACTCTGATCATGCCGCTCTGAGGCATTTAATGGCAAAGAAGGAAACAAAGCCCCATTTGATTAGATGGATACTCTTATTACAAGAGTTTGATTTAGAGATACGGGATAAAAAGGGATCTAACAATGTTGTAGTAGACCATCTTTCTTGGATTTTTATAGAGTCTTCTCTCATTCCAGTTCATGATTCCTTTCCAGATAAACAAATGTTTGAGATCACGCCTCAAGAAATACCTTGGTACACTGACATTGTCAATTATTGGTCTAAGCAAACAAAAGACCATTTCTTCAAGCAGATCTGATCCTACTTTTGGGAGGATCCTGAAATTTTTAATTATTGTGCTGATCAAATCATTCATTGATGTGTGCTCCACAATGAAATTAATAGCATCCTCACATTTTGCCACACTCTGGCATGTGGAGGACATTTTAGTGCTCAAAAGACCGCGGTGAAGGTTTTACAGAGTGGATTCTTCTGGCCATCCTTATTTAAGGACGCTTTTAAGTTTTGTCAGGCGTGTGATAGATGTCAACGCCTTGGAACAATATCCTGAAGGGACATGATGCCTCTAAACCCCATCTTAATTGTAGAAATTTTTGATGTGTGGGGGATAGACTTCATGGGCCCTTTCCTGCCTTCTTTCAGACTCGAATACATTTTAGTGGCGATGGACTATGTATCCAAATGAATAGAGGTTGTGGCTACCAGAACCAATGATCATAAGGTCGTTGTCAAGTTCATTCAGGCAAACATCTTTAGTAGATTTGGTATGCCTCGTTCAATTATTAGTGATGGCGGAAAACATTTTTGCAATAGGTTTATGAAAACCTTGCTTGTCAAATATTCTGTCACTCACAAAGTTGCCACACCCAACCATCCTCAAACTAGTGGTCAGGTAGAATTATCCAATAGGGAAGTCAAGCGTATTTTAGAGAGAACGGTTCAGCTGGATCTCAAGGATTGGTCCTTGCGACTTAATGATGCATTATGGGCCTACCGTACAGCGTTCAAGACACCGATTGGCATGTCGCCATACCGGCTTGTTTATGGCAAGGCATGCCATCTCCCTATTGAGTTAGAGCACAAGGCTTGGTGGGCTGTAAAGACATTTAATTCTGATATGAAATCTGCAGGATCTCACCGAAGGTTACAATTGAGCAAACTTGAAGAGTTGCGAAATGATGCTTACGAAAGTGCACAGATGTACAAGGAGAAAACCAAAGTGTTTCATGATAAACATATCCGGCCTAATACTTTCGTTTCAGACCAAAGGGTATGGCTTTATAATTCTAAACTTGGCCTATTTCCTAGTCAGCTCCGATCGAGATGGGATGGACCTTTTATAGTTATATCAGTATCCCCTCACGGAGCTGTTGAGTTAAGAAGTTTGAAGTCTGGCCAAATTTTTAAAGTCAATGGTCAAAGACTAAAACCCTACATTCAGGGTATTGAGCATAATGCAAATGTGGAGTCCATTGATCTAATGGATCCCCTCTATTTTGCATAATTTTTTTTTCCACTTTTTAATATATGTATATTATGGTATTAAATATATTACTTTTTTTTTAAAAAAATTCGATAAAATCGATTGACTTCGCCCAGTAAGTCACGTGACCGATTTTTAAAAACTAGGTTGTTGTTTCTTCTCTCATTTTTTTTCAAACACCCGAGAGTTTCCCCCCAACCGACCGAAACCTGTACTTCTTAATCCCTCATTTTCTCATTTCTTCATCATTTTTCCTACTTTTTTTTTTTCATTTAATCCCTTCCCCATCCCTTGCCTCACTTTTCCCACCGATCACACACCCAAAATTTTGCTTTTCCCTACAACTTTTGTTTGGCACACCAAGTGTTTGTCAAAAGTCCCCAAAGAGTGTTTTCAATGGCATATATTGAACCTTCATCCCCTGTCAATCCCGACCATGCTGGTGAATTCCTCAGTCGAGAATGGGAGCAGCGACAGCTTAATGTCGAGACACGATTCGACATTTTTGGTGAATTTAGGGAAAAGGCACCAGTGAAGTGGGCTCTTCGTCAATTCAAAAAGCGCAACTTAATGCCACTTCTACAGCAGGAAAATGATTTCTTCTATGCCCCTTTTGTCCATCTTTTCTATAAAAATCTCAAATTTGATACGGAGATTCCCGCATATTTATCTTCCACCATTTTGGGCCAAGAAGTATATGTCAGCATTACTGAAATTGCAGACGCAATTAAATGCCCTTGTGATGATCAACATGCTCGACTTGATGAGTACCCTTGATAGAACAAGAATACTTTGGCTATTAAACCATGCTGATCTATGTGAGTTCTCATTGATATATATAGAAGGATACAAGAGAGTTTGAATAACAATACATGACTGCATCTGATTCCTATACAATAGGATTAGAATTCTTATCTAACTTATCTCTTATCTATCTATCATAGAGTTTGAATTCTAATATAACTGAACCTTATCTAGCTTAACACTAGAGTTTGAGTAGGAGTTGATTTCCTAGGTAGTATCCTTAATACCCTCCCGCAAGATCAACGGGGAAGATCGCACGTTGAGCTTGTAACATAAGTGCTGAAAACGTTGGGAGACTAGTGGTTTAGTAAGAACATCAGCAAGTTGATCCGAACTAGGAATGAACCGGATTTCCAAGGATTTATCAGCGACCCGATCGCGAACAAAGTGAAAATCGATCTCCACATGCTTTGTACGAGCATGAAAAACCGGATTAACCGACATGTATGTAGCCCCAATATTATCAAACCATAGAGTAGGTGGAGAACGTAAACCGATTCCAAGTTCTTGAAGTAAAGCACGAATCCATAGGAGTTCGGCAGTAGTGTTTGCAACTGCTTTATACTCTGCTTCTGTTGAGGACCTAGAGACTGTAGGTTGTTTGCGTGAGCTCCAAGACACCAAGTTAGAACCAAGAAAAAGACAATATGCTCCCGTGGAGCGTCGATCATCTGGACATCTAGCCCAGTCAGCATCCGAGTATGCTTGCAACTGAAGAGAAGAAGTACGGCTAATAAGAAGTCCATGAGAAATTGTGTGTTTCAAGTACCGAAGGATTCTTTTCACTGCTTGCCAATGAGGTTGAAGAGGACGGTGCATAAACTGGCACACTCGATTTACTGCAAACCCTAAATCTGGTCTGGTGAGAGAGAGATACTGTAATGACCCTACAGTGCTCCGGTATAGGGTTGGATCTTCCATTGGATCACCAGAGAAAGCAGAGAGACTTGAAGAAGACGCCATTGGAGAAGAGATAGGCTTGGCTTCATGCATATTTGTTTTCTTCAAGAGATCCAATATATATCGTTTCTGAGATAGAAGAAGACCCGCTTCAACTCTATTGACTTCAACACCTAAAAAATAGTGAAGATCACCTAATTCTTTTACGGCAAAATCAACACTGAGAAGCTTCAAAAGTTCTGTAATTGCAGCTGGATCTGATGCTGTGTTATTATGTCATCGACATAAATTAGAAGAAAAATAGTTACTGTCTTGGTGCGATAAATGAATAGAGAGGTGTCAGCCTTAGAACCCACAAAACCAATCTGAAGTAACTTATTGCTGAGGCGAGAAAACCAAGCTTGGGGAGCTTGTTTTAAGCCATAAATCGCCTTCTGAAGCTTGCACACATGATTAGGAAAGCTGGGATGAAGAAAACCAGGTGGTTGTACCATGTATACGTCCTCGGATAGAAAACCATGCAAGAATGCATTCTGAATATCAATCTGCTTGAGTGACCAACCTACTGAAAAGGCAAGAGAAAGAACTGTCCGAATGGTTGTAGGCTTGACAACAGGACTATAGGTCTCTCCAAAATCAACACCGGCCTGTTGATGAAAGCCCTTAGCAACTAGACGTGCTTTATGACGTTCGATGGACCCATCAGCTTTCCGCTTAAGCTTGAATACCCACTTACAGCCTACAAGATTCTGAGAAGGCTGCTTAGCAACAAGAGACCAGGTTTGGTTTTGAAGGAGAGCATTAAACTCAACCTGCATAGCCTGTCTCCATTCCGGAACTTTTACTGCATTGGAGAAGCAAGTTGGTTCAACAAGAGCTGAATGTGTTTCTGCCACTAAACCCTGTGGAACAGGGTATCGGATGGTGCCATCCGTAAGTTGCCTCTGCTGAAAAATGTGATTCATTGACCTTGTACGCATGGGATGTACCCGAACAGGAGGACTATCTGTGTGTGAGTTGGAATTAGGCTGGCTACTCTCAGCAAAGGTAGGAGAAGGAGAACTGGAGAAAGAATTAGAAGAAGAGACAACTGCTGGAATTTGTAGCTGAGAAGTGACAGGAGGTGTTGGAAGTAAAGGAGGAAGAACCGGTGCCTGAACTGGAGAAGGAGAAGGAGAAACAGGAGAGACAGCAGCAAAAGGAAATTGATCTTCATGGAAGATGACATCGCGGGAGATGTATACCCGACCAGAATCAAGGTGGAGACATTTATAGCCTTTGTGATGTTGACTATACCCAAGAAAGAGACACTCTTTGGAACGTGGGGAAAACTTATGAGAATTATAGGGTCTTAAGTTTGGAAAGCAAGCACAGCCGAACACCTTAAGAAACTTATAATCTGGAATTTGATTAAAAAGTTTCTCAAAAGGTGATTTATTTTGTAACAAAGGTGTCGGCAAGCGATTAATAAGATAGCATGAAGTGAGACAAGCCTCGTCCCAAAATTTTTGAGGGAGATGACTTTCAGCCAAGAGAGCTAGAGTAGTGTCAATAAGATGCCGATGTTTTCTTTTGACACAACCTTGTTGTTGGTGTGTATGAGGACAAGATATACGATGAGTTATGCCATGAGTTTGAAAATAAGAATGAAGTGTGCGATATTCGCCACCCCAATCAGATTGAACGCTTATTATTTTGGAATTGAGTAGACGTTCAGCCATGGTTTGAAATTGGAGAAAGGTTGGCATAACATCAGATTTAGCTTGAATTGGATAGACCCAAGTGTAACGACTATAAGCATCAATAAAGGACACATAAAACCGATTTCCATTAATTGAAAGAGTTGGGGAAGGTCCCCATACATCGGAATAAACTAATTCTAAAGGTTTACAAATGCTAGAAGTAGAAGAAGAAAACGGCAATTGATGACCCTTAGCTTGTGGACAGATCTTGCAAGGGGTGAAAGCCTTATTGGAATAAACTGGAAGCTGAAACTGAGAAATAATGCGGTGGACTGTTCGAAATGCAGGGTGACCTAAGCGCTTGTGCCAAGAAATAGATGATGTACGATCACCAACAAGTGCTTGATTTATTGGTGGAGAGCTAGACGAGGGAAGAAGATGATAGAGACCATCTTTAGTGCGCCCTTGATGGAGGATGATCCCGGTTTGAGAGTCCTTAATGACAAAGTAAGATGAGTGAAATTCAAAAAATACAGAATTATCAAGAGCAAATTGTCTAACCGAAAGAAGATTTTTACAGATGGAAGGAACCCGAAGGAGTTGATTTAGAACAAAAGTACGACGAGAAAGATTGAAAGAAGCCGAACCGATATGAGAGATAGGCAAACCTGTTCCATCACCCACACGGATTTGATCCTGTCCATGATAGTCCTCATGAGATACATTGAGATGCTGCAGTGTATTTTTCATATGATGAGTAGCCCCAGTGTCGGGATACCAAGATTCCTCAGCTGGTAGAGCCGGAGATGTATAGTAGGCCTGTGGAGAGAGCTGCTGTTGTGGTGGCTGAGTCTGTTCAGAGAAGGACATATCTTGTCGATGGTAGCAGCGAATAGCAGAGTGACCAGATTTGCCACAAATCTGACAGGAAGGCCGAGTGGAAGAAGCTGCATCTTGAGAGAAGTAAGAACCACGGCCGCGGTTGCTGGAGTAAGACCCACGGCCTCTGTTGTAAGGACGACTACCACGTCCGCGAAATCCACGTCCCTGAGAAGGGGAACCACGGGTGGTGAAGTTTGCAGCCGGGGAAAGAGTATCAACAGCTGGAAGTTGCTGGTCCAGGCGCATTTCATGGGCGAGAAGGTGACCGTAGAGTTCATCAATGGACAAGGGATCGACTCGGGTTGTGACAGACGTCACAAAGGGATCATATTCTGACCCGAGACCCTTGAGAAGAAAAGAGACGCTCTCAAAGTCATTGAGAGGCTGACCGGCGGCTGCAAGAGTGTCGCTTAATGTCTTGATAGTTTGAAAGTACTCGGTGATTGAGTTGGAGCCCTTCTTGACAGTGGCGAGTTGAAAGTAAATCTGCATGACACGTGCACGAGCTTGAGAAGCAAACATGGTGAGGAGCGTGTTCCAGAGAGCAGCAGACGAGACACATCCAACAGCATGGACGACGTAGGGCTCGGACAGTGTAGAAATAAGGATGCTCAGGATCATCTGATCACGCTGAGTCCAGGCAAGGAAGTCAGGGTTGACTATGGTGGCAGGAGCACCGGCAGTTGAGGTGGGATTGGGAATAGTTTGTGCAGGAGGTAGCGAGGAGCCATCAAGAAAGCCATAAGCATCTTGGCCCTTGATATATGCGAGAATCTGAGTTTTCCAGGCATTGAAATTGCCTTTGGAGAGTTTAATACTAAGGTTATGATTCATATTTGGGACGGTGAAGACAACTGTGGGTTGGGTAAGTGGCGGGGGAGGCTGAGAAGCGTTGGAGGTTGCCGAAGCAGATGACTCGGCGTCGGAATTGGCCATGGATCACGACATTGGTCGGTGAGAGGGCTCTGATACCATGATAGAACAAGAATACTTTGGCTATTAAACCGTGCTGATCTATGTGAGTTCTCATTGATATATATAGAAGGATACAAGAGAGTTTGAATAACAATACATGACTGCATCTGATTCCTATACAATAGGATTAGAATTCTTATCTAACTTATCTCTTATCTATCTATCATAGAGTTTGAATTCTAATATAACTGAAACTTATCTAGCTTAACACTAGAGTTTGAGTAGGAGTTGATTTCCTAGGTAGTATCCTTAATAACCCTCCTCATTGTGATTTGCATTTCATCATTCAAGAGATGTTTGGAGGTGTGTACAGAGATGCTAGATGCACTTGTGCCACGAGATCCCAATTGCCCCATAACCTATTGCTGATTGATTCTGTGCTGAAAAAGAATGTGTGTCCATTAGGACACAAAACATAGAGGATAGGTAACTCGTTGGCTGCATTGTATGCATTCCAAGTGAAATATTGGGTTGATGTTCCCAAATTAATATGGAAGCAATTGTATAAAATGTTGGGAAGATATGGTGGATAAGCGGCTATCACGTGCTTCACAGAGACCCCTTCCTTTCCCGTGCCTCATTACCAAGATCATCATGAAGAGCAATATTTCTTTTCCTGAGAATGTTATCCTAGATAGGAATATCCCTGTGTTTGGCCTGGCTCAATGGAATCAGAGCATTTCACACATGCCACTGATGGGTGAGCGCCAAGTTGATATGGAGGTTGATGATGCTCCAGCAGAAGAGATGGATGTGGGTGAGCAAGCAGTGCCTCGGGAAGAGCCAGTTTCGTTCGTTACCACAAACTTTTCATCACTTCAGGGACAAATGGATAGAATGGTGATAGAAATACGAGAAATGTGGGCTCAACAGAGAATTATGGTGTACACACAGACGACTATGATGAATGGCCAAACCGAAATGATGACTATGATGCGGGAACTATTAGGACGTCATCCACCACTTGCGGATGCTGATGCATGAGTGCCATTAGGCACCTTTCTTTCTTTTGTTATGGCATTTTTTTTATAGACATTGTGGTTTTTATTATCTTTCTCAGACAATGTACTTTTAACATGCCATTTTTGTGTAACAGACATGACTTTTGTCTTTAAAACTCTGTTGGGAATGTGAGATCTTCTTTTGTTCTTTATTCATTTGATCTTTTATTTTCTTCTTGCTGTTAGTTTCATTTTTCAGGCTAATGTTTCCACGCCCTAAGTTTGGGGGTATGCTATGAGCCATACCTCCCCAATCAGGTTTTCTTATATCCCTGATATTATGCTTGCATCTGCTATACACATTAAGGACAATGTGTAATTTAAGTTTGGAGGTATGGAGACACTTTTCAGATTTTGAACCAAAAATTGTTTGTGCGCATGTTTATGTTATTCCTTAGAATGTGGTTGATTTGTAATTATGGATTGTTTTTCATTGACAAATTTAAACTTTTGAACACATGATCACATAATTAGAGATTATAAGTTTGTTTACTTACCTTTGGCTATGAGAATGCACGTGTTGAAAATTTTGAAAAGTCACGAAATACATTGGCATATTTTTTGTGGGGTATGAGCTTAAATTTAAAACCTTACATACTCTGTTTTAAGTGTCTTAGATGGAAGTCAAATGACTCATGGGATGGATGACTTGGGCATTAATGGCAGTACTTTGAAGAAAAAAAAAAAAACACAGTGCATTTCATTGAGTAACCGAACATCTTGCCTCATTAAGCATTGAGTGTTCACGTCAAAAGATGAGAGTGATTAATAAAATGACTAGTTTGACTTCGTAGCTTTCTTGACTTGAGTTTTATTGGGGATGTTTTACATCTAGTACCCTAAAGCCATCTGGTTTGGGAGTCACTGGCCTAACACTTGTTACATAGGTCAATTAAACTCTTAAGGGAGTTAAGCATTGCACAGCCATATAAATGTTGTAAATATTAAAATTTTGCTTGTGCTATGGTTATTCCATCTTATGAGAAATGTTAGTATTTTGGCCTCATTCTGTGTTTGGACAAAATCACTTAAATGTAAAAATGTTGTAAACAGGGATTCCACTATTCAGAGTCTGCAAGTCAGAAGAATTCAAGTTCCTTGTCAGCCTTCCGGACGATCGAGCCATCCCGTCAGGACGCACATCTGTCCACTGTTCCATCCGTCTAGACAACGTGTCATCCCGTCCGGACGCCAGATAGACCAAGCATCATCCGTCCGGACGACGTGTCTCTCCGTCCGGACCCTCCACTGTGTCGAGAAGGTTCTATCCAGCTTGCATCCGTCCGGACGTTTCAACAGCATGTCCGGACGCCTCTCAATACTCTATCAGTTTCTGATTTCTTTCCAAGTTCCAAGAAAGGGAAGATCAATCAACCGTCCGGACGATGTAGTATCCCGTCCGGACGCGCGTCTCCTTAAGGCAAGAATCGCAATTCAAATATCACTGTCTGGACGTCTAACAGCTCTGGTCTGGACGCGCGTTCATCAAAGAAGGAAATTGCCGATTCGACTTCAACGTCCGGACAACTGCCTCTCATGGTCCGGACGCACGAATTGCAGATATGGAAATTGCGTGTTGAAGAATAGCCGTCCGAACGCTCATCCCCCATGGTCTGGACGAGCGAAGCCTTATAAGGAAATTACTTGCAGTGGATATGCGACCGTCCGGAAGATGTGCCATACCGTCCGGACGAGGCTCTTAAACAGGAAAGATTTCCCCGCGAAATTTTTGGAAAATCTTGTCTCACAGTTGACCGTCCGAATGGCCCATGAACACCATCCGGATGGCGCCCAGGTATATTTTGCCTGACGCTCATTTAAGCCCCCAGCCTATAAATAGAGGTCCCTGGGCATTGAGAACTGCAAGAATTCGGTGTGAATTCCATTAGAGCTCAGAGAAGTCATCAATTCCTCTGAAGCCGTTTTACAAGTGTGATGTGCTATAAACCGAAGTCTATCTTAGAGGTCGGCTCTAAGATAAAGGATTCCATTGAAGACCCCCTTCAGGTAGGTGACCTGGTTGGGAAGCGTTCGTGTTGGGTTACACGTCAGAGATCAAGGTACGACCACTGCATCGGTACATGTGAGTGTTACTATCTTGTATCTAGCTTTGTCTTCTGAATAGTGGAATTCCTAGGTTTGGCTGCCCCGGAGTGGTTTTTCTCTTGATTCAGTTTCCACTTCGTCAACAAAAATCTGTGTGTCATTTATTTTCCGCTGTGCTTTAATTTTTGTTGACACTTATGCACACACTTTATTTTTGAAGTCAATTTCGTTTTTTCAAGAAATTTGAAGAAATTTGAGATGCTGGAGCATGTATGCATGAAATACTTTGAAGCCCTATAGTGATGTGTTAATACCAGAGTGCACCAAGTTGAAAATGTGATATCTTATCTGGCCATTTATAAGTGATTGGACATGAATTCCCTAAAACTGTGTGAGGATGGAGTTTATTAATTTAAAAGTGTTCATGAACAAGATTCCATTATTTTGAAGATACTTAACTCTTAGGGCCAACATGAATATGAAAAATGTTTGTAGGTAACATTTCTACTAAACCTTCACGAGACTTCACTCGTCCACTAGGGAGGCCTAGGGATTTAAAAGGCTTGTTGCATGTGCTAAATGCAATCGTGTTTCCCATGAAAGAGGAATTTTAGAGTAGTTGTTTATCTTTCATTTCTAGTTTTGATGCTAGGGACTAGCATTATGTAAGTTTGGGGGTGTGATAAGTCTTGAAATATTATATTCAAGACCCCTTAATTCACATATGTTATACCTAGTTTGTGTTGTAAATATAATGTTTTGTTGTGCTTTTGTGTTTTGTCTTGTTTGCAGGTCTTAATTGAAAACTAGTTCAAAACATTCGACTAAGACTTGAAAATACATCAAGGATGATTTCCATCACTTCCAAAGTTCAAGTTTGCTCCTGCCATTTGGAAAATCGGCCAAGGCAAATCGATCAATCGACTTTATAATCAATCGATCGAAATTCATCAATCGAAGAAAAATCGATCATGCGACATGCGATCGAGCGACAAAGGGCAACATTAAATATCGATCGAGCGACATTCGATCGAGAGAATTCGAGGGTCGATCGAGTGATTTCAAATATTGCGGATAAAGTTGCAGATATCAACCCAATCTGTTTGCAATTCAAAATTCAAAATCAAGTTGTGCGATTGAAATGAGATATCGACACTCTTCATTTGTGCGGCTGAGATGGATTGTTTGAGAGATTTTGACACATCAAATTCTCTATAAATATAGAAGAGCCGAGAGAACCATAGGCAGTTTTTTTATATAGAAATAGTTTTCTTTTATTTTTTAGTTGTAATCCTTTGATGCAAGCTTTTCATTTACATTTTCCAGAGGGCTTAGATTAGTTTATTTTAATTTTGTAAGTCAGTTTAATTTCGTTTTTTTTTTTTTTAATAAAGCTTTGATCTACTTTGATGCAATTCTTTTCCTTATTTATTTTCAGCAATCTTTTCTTCTTCCTTTAGTTTTGTTTCCCTTTTCTTTTTGAGACAACTCTGGAATCCAAAAATTCCAGAGAGCGTAACCTAGTCTTGTTAATGCTTTTCTTTAGTTTTTCTTATTGTCTTTCCATTTCTAGCTTAGGTTTTGTCTTCCCTTTTTATTTCTTTTCATGAATCCGAATTTTATACTTTTAATCTAGTGTTTTAATTCATTTCCAGCTTGTATCCTTATTGTTTTTCTTAGATTACATGTTTAGATTAGTTTTAATTATGCGTAACTAAATCCGTTTTTAGGGTTTTGATCAATTCTTTTCCAAAAACCATGGTTTGATCTTGATGTTCTTAGGGTTTTCTTGATATGTATGATGATTGCATGGTCTGGAGATTGCAAAACCCTTGCTTTTACGAATGTAAAACGGTTTTTTTATTGCTTTTCAATCTATATTGATTCATGAAAAAGAGTCATTGTCTGTGAGAGTTCTTAGATTTCTTTAGTTAAACCAACGTTTTCGATTTATGTGATTGAGGAAACGATGGCTATGCAATGGTACCGCTTGACATGAGCCGTGTTTTGCTTTTTAGGGGATCTTATATGGCATGCCAAGGGTCATGATTCATTCACAAATAGATGTTAGGTAAACAGGTTATGCGTAAAAGGCCTTATTATTATTTTTTAATTAAAGTACTTCATGCTTTGTGTATGCTTATTAGGATGTTTTATAGGGCATGCTAGGGAATACTAATCACTACACGCCTTTCGTAGGCTAAATGCTTTTTCATTGTAGTGTAACTTTTATGTGCTAGTGATTAGTGTGTAACTAAGATGCCTTATTATTATTCCATCTTAACCAAAGTAATCTTTATGTCGATGTCGTCATGTGGTTGACACCCATCATGCGCTCATATCATGCATGTTAGGAAGATCCATGTTAGACTTTAAGCTTTCCATTGGTATGCGGATTTGATGCGATCATTACCTTAAGATTTGCTTTCTCTAAGTCTCTTCATTTTTTATTCTTAGCTTGTGTTAACTTAGTTTTTAAAATCAAAATAAAATATATTTTTCAAGATTAAATTGGATAGCATCTTAAGTATTCCATGGCGCAAAACAACCCCCTAATCCTTGTGGTTTGATAACCCTTACTATAGTACAACTGATTCGTACTATTGCGAGTGGTTCAATTATAAATTTTAAAATCCACGTAGTTATTCAAAGCCGATTTAGTTTTCAAAACAAAATTACTAATTTTAGTCATCGGTGAAAACGCTACCAATTTCACACACGTGTCTAGATGAGCCATTTACGTGTTTGGACAAGCCACGCTACCAATTTCAGCTCATTTCTCTCGTTTTCTCTCTCTCATATGATTTCTTCTCTCTCCTAGGGTTTTGACAAGATCCTAGTATATTGAAGCCTCCAAACTCAAATCCGACACCGAAAACATGATCCTTGCTACAAGATCTACATTTTCACCAATTGGTTTGAGGTAAATCCGAAAATCCTAGTTTTCCTTTAGGTATTGTGTATTTAGGAGTGTTCTTGATCATCTCCAAGCATCGGGTTTTATTTTTGGTGAGAAATCAAGGTAAAATCCCTAAACCCAAGTTTTTTTTGTCTTAAGTGTTTTAGATTGGTAAATTTTATGTCTAACCCGAAGATTATCTTATAGGATAGTATTGTTAGTTAATGGGTTGTCAAATGGAGCCCTAGAAATTCTATGGGTTTTCCATGGGTTTAGTTCTTGAACAATTCAAGAGCTAAGTGGGGATTTAGAGTTAGAAAAATGCTATGTGTTAGTAGTAATGTGTCATGCAATGTGATAATGCAGTGGTGCATTGCAAGGCTTTCGATGGAAATCCTTCTTTAAGCCAATTACCGAGCAGCTAAAGTGAATATTCTACTTAGTGAGAAAAGATACTAAGTTTGGTAGTTTTATAATATCTGAAAAATGAAATTGACTTCTAATATAAAGCAAGTGTGTGCACAAAGTGTTAACAAAATAACAATGCGGAAAATAAATGACACAAGAATTTTCGTTAACGAAGTGGAAACTCAAGAAGAGAAAAACCACTCCGGGGCAGCTAAACCCAGGATATCCACTATTCAAAAGACAAGACTAGATACAAAGTAGTAACACTCACATACCCTTGATGCAGTGGTCGTACCTTGCTCTCTAACGTGTAACCCAGCACGAACACCTCCCAACTAGGTCTCCTACCTGAAGGGGTCTTCAATGAAATCCTTTACCTTAGGGCCAACCCCTAAGATAGACTTCAAGTTAAGCACAGCAACAGCACACACAGCAACGGCTTCAGAGAGATCAACTCAGCTCAATAACCTCACAAAATAACTCTTTAAGCACTAGTGGAATTCAATACCGAATTCTTGTTGTTCTCAACCCTAGGGACCTCTATTTATAGGCTAATAGTTCAAATGAGCGTCTGGCTTGATAAAACTGGGCGACGTCCGAACGGTGGTCATAGGCCGTCTAGACAAACAACTATGCGACCGAAATTCCAAAAATTTCACTGAAAATCTTTCCTGTTTGAGAGCCGCGTCCGGACGGTGAGGCACTGTCGTCTGGACGGTCGCACGTCCGCTACAAGTAATTTCCATATAGAGGCTCCGCGTGTCCGGACCAGGAGGATGGGCGTCCAGACATTCAATCTGATGCACGCAATTTCCATATCTGATGCACGCGCGTCCAGACCATGCTGACTATCGTCCGAACGTCTGGATTTGAATTGCGATACTTGCCTTATGGATGAGCGTGTCCGGACGGGAATCCAAGCCGTCCAGACAGTTGCAGCAATCTTCCCATATCTGTGTTTGGAAAGAAATCCTGAAGCTTGATCAAACACTGAGGGTCGTCCGGACGGGTTGCTGAATCATCCGAATGTATGCAAGCTGGAGCAGTTCGAAGCTTCTCAACACAGAGGAAAGTCCGGATGGGAATCCACGTTGTCTGAACGGATGATGCTTTAGTCTGATGTGCGTCCGGACAGTTGATGCATTGGACAGCTGGGCGTCTAGACGGTATGACACGTCGTCCGAACGGCTAGCAGGGAACAGAATTTTTTGACTTGCAAACTGTGCAAAATCTTCTGGAACACTTCTAAATAGCAGAATCCATGATAAGAAGCATCTTTACAAAGAAGTGATTTTTGTCCAACAGAATGTGGCCAATTACAAACTAACTATATCCAAAACGTTATATTTGCTTAAACCCGAGCCGATGATATTTTGTGATAATATATGCTTTTATGAATGCTTTCGATACTTTGAATTATGTTGAGATAAGTATTGATGATGTTTTATGAGATTTAAAGTATGATTATGAAAATGAGAATTGAAATATGATTTGATGATATGTTATAAGCTTTAAAGTATGATTTATGATTATGATGAGTAAAGAATTTCATGAAATGTTTATTGATTTATGAAAGTGATATGTTGTTGAAAGCATGGAGCATGAGTATGAACATAAATGGGAAAAGTGCATAAGAGATTAAAGTATTGGGACGAGTCACCCGCATTACACTAATGGACAAGTCCATGGGAGCGAGCCCTCGATGTTGTTAACGTAAAGATGATATTATGGAGGACGAGTCCTCTAAATGAGTGAGTTGCAAGCTCTCACTGCCTAGGGACAAGTCCCTCATGATGGGAAGTATGTATGCGAAAGGATATCCTAGAAGCCGTTGGGACAAGTCCCAGAGTGATGAGAAAGTAAGAATGTAAAAGATGAAGATGCAAGATGAAAAATTGAAATGACTTCTAAACGTGAAGTGTGTGCATAAGTGTCAACAAAAATTAAGGCACAGCGGAAAGTAAATGACACAAGGATTTTGTTGACAAAGTGGAAACTCAGTTAAGAGAAAAACCACTCCAGGGCAGCCAAACCCAGGAATTTCACTATTTAGAAGACAAAGCTAGATACAAGATAGTAACACTCACATGTACCGATGCAGTGGTCGTACCTTGCTCTCTGACGTGTAACCCAACACGAACGCTTCCCAACCAGGTTCACCTACCTGAAGGGGTCTTCAATGGAACTCCTTACCTTAGAGCCGACCTCTAAGATAGACTTCGATTTATAGTGCAGCACACTTGAACAACGGCTCTAGAGGAAATAACACGTCTCTGAGCTCTAATGGAATTCACACCGAATTCTTGTAGCTCTAAGTGCCCAAGGACCCCTATTTATAGTCTGGGGGTCAGAATGAGCGTCAGGCAAAATAAGCCTGTGAGCCGTCCAGACGGTGGACCATGACCGTCCAGACGGAAAACTGTGCGACAGGATTTTTTGAAATTTTCGCGGAGAAATCTTTCCTGTATAAGAACATCGTCCAGACAGGATGGCTCGATCGTCCGAATGGACGCACGTCCGCTGCAAGTAATTTCCATAACAGGCTTCACACGTCCGGACCAAGAGGCAGGAGCGTCCGGACAGCTAAACTTCAGCACGCAATTTCCATATCTGATGCGTGTGCGTCCGGACCATAAGGGGGAGACGTCCGGACGGCTAAACTTCAGCACGCAATTTCAATATCTGATGCGTGTGCATCTGGACCATAAGGGGGAGACGTCCGGACGGTTGAAGTTGAATCGTCAGTTACCATATACGATGCACCAGCGTCCGGACCACAGCTGTCAGATGTCCGGACGGTTCATTTTGAACTGCGATTCTTGCCTTACGGAGATACGCGTCCGGACGGTATACCACATCATTCGGACGGTTGATTAATCTTCCCTTTCTTGGAACTTGGAAAGAATCAGTGAACCGTTCGAGAACTGATAGGCGTCCGGACGTGCTGCTGAAACGTCTGGACGGAGCAAGCTGATACAGAAGCTTCTCGATACAGTGAAGTGTCCGGACGGAAGAAGCACATCGTCCGGACGGATGATGCTGGATTGTCTGGCGTCCGGACGGGATGACACATCGTCCGAACGGATGGAGCAATAGACAGATGGGCGTCCCGACGGGAGGACACATCGTCCGGACGGCTGACAGGGAACTTTGAAATTCTTCTGACTTCACTCTGAACAGTGGAATCCATGTTTGCAACATCCTTACATATAAGTGATTTTGTCCAAACACATAATGAGGCCAAAATACTAACAAACTCCCCATTTGGCCATTCTGGGACAAAAATCACTTGACCGGTTTGGAAATACATTCCCGGTCCAAAATGAAAATTACCCCCCCTTTTTGTCACAAAGGGACAAAGGGTAAACAGAGTAATAAAAACTAATTGTCATAAAAATTACTCTCCCTAACGGTCTCAGAAGGACCCGGGATACAGAGTAATATATATCCAAAAAGTTTTAACTACAAACAGAAATTGTCAAAAATAATAAAAAGACTACAAAAAAAACATAAGAGGGAATCAAACATCCCCAGTCATGGGTAAAATCCCATCTGCACCATCCTCATCATCACTGCTGTTAGGATGATGATACTTCAGGCACTCCTGAAGGTCCAGCTGATTCTGCTCCACGCGCCTGTCGATGGAGTGCACAGTAAGCTGCAAGGAACTCATAGACTGCTGCATGGATGACATAGACACCTTCAAGCTGCTCATCCCTCCCTGAAGTGCAGCAAGAGCCTCCATAATCTGAGCATAATTTACCTCTGGCTCAAATGGCGGTATAGTATGTGAGGATGAAGCCATATCTGGAAAGCAGACTGGCATAGCAGCAGGTGGGGGCACCTCATCATCATCAGAGTCATCTGTCCTCAGCTGTGCATTAGACTTCATCAATGTCTGCTTGCTGATGGGCAGCTGGATTTTCTTCTTTGGTTCGCCATTGACATTTATGCCCGACTAAAGAATAATCTGAGTAAGGAGGCAGCCAAAAGGGAGACCAGCAGTGCTCTCATCACGGGCCTCTAATATAACCCCCAAAATGTGCTTGCATAGGCAGAAAGGCAGGCGGAGGTGGATAGCATAGACAAACTGGGCCCGTTTCAGGATCAGATCACTGCGCTGGGCAACCGGCCAGATGTTCTGCTGGATTATCTTGGCCAGCATGCGGTGGGAGGGTGACAGGGCACCAATCCGAATGGCAGTAGAGCACTCCACACCTTGTGGAACGGCACGGAAAAATTCCCTGAGATCATCCAAGGATGGAGGCAACACCACCTCATTGTAGGGGCTGGCCGAAATCTCGAGCACTGGGACTCGGATGATGTTACTGATGACTTGAGGATCAACAGTGATGAAGTGGCCTACAACGGAGGACTGGAGCACCACTCCATGATCATCATTCTGCACCACCTCCAGGTTGGCGTAGAACAGCTTGACCAGTCTGGTGTACACCACACAAGCATAGCTGTGGAGATATCCCCAGTTGTACGTCTGAATAATGTCAAGAATGTTGTCCAGTGGTGGCACCATGATATCAGCCCAAAGTACGTTCCGCTCAGCAATGACGGAGCGGTCCATAATTTTGGCCTGAAATTCAGCCCTATCTTCCACAAGCCTCTGACGGACCCTGCGGGGTGGACTGCTGGCAGACATGATTCTGCAAAAGATTCAACGAGAATTTCCAAAAAAAAATATTCCAAAAATATTCTTGTTAGGATAACACAAATTTGGCAGAATAACAGTAGTAAAGGGACTTCAAAAATAATATCAACTAAGTCCAAGAAATTTCAGCATGGCAAATATATGCATCTCATATTCCAAAAATAAATAACATTCTAACAGCTTTAAAGAAAACTGAAGAGAGATATATGCAAAATGCCAAAAACTTAAAGCCAACCTTACTCACAAACAGCCAAAAAATCTGATTTTGTGGGGTATGAAGAGAATTCGGCGATCTGAGCATTTTATAGTCGCTGTGGGGTCCCCGTCCGGACGGTGGATTGATGACGTCCGGACGCTAGCTGCCTCGGAAAGGAGCAGAAAGGTCACACGCGTCCGGACGATATAAAGATACCGTTCGGACGATGATGACAGCGCGCGTCGGGACTCCGTCAGGTCCTGTCCGGACATGTGGGCTCCATCTCCGTCCGGACTCCAAGGGAGAACCGTCTGGACCACCAGTCCGTCCGGACGTCAATGTAGACTGTCCGAACGCTCCACACTGAAACACCAGAAAGGCTGAGAAGAATTTACAGAGATCAAATTTTCTCAAGTCAGTGTTAGAATACGCATGCATAATCAACTGGTAACACAATCAGAGAGCATCTCAGAAATACACAGAGATATAAAAGAAAGTTGAGATTTCAATTAGCACACATAATTTTTCCTGATCATATAAAAATCAAATAGGCAACTCAACTCAAGCAATGCGTGTGTGTGTGTGGAGACTCTTTTCCCACAAGGTAAGACTATCCAAGACATGACAAAATGCAACTAGATTTTCTATATATGAGAGAAAATCCAAGATAGATTAGCCAAAAGTCAAACCTTATAGCTTGCTAGGGCCTAGACACCCTCATCTGATACACTCCCCCTAAGATACAGCACATATAATTTTTTACTTGCTCATAGAGGACAAGGTAAATTTAAGCACATAAGCAGTGATTAAACAAAATTTAAAGCACATAACTTTTTATGAATTACTGCTCGAATCTTATGGTACTGCAAACTGAAGGGAGTGCCAGAATTTATAGATGCTAGGTTCAACTAGCTTGTGGTCAAATTGGCCATCTAATCAAGGACTTCTTCTCTTATCCAAAATTTCCAAAAGCAAAGAGTCAGAGAAGGAAAGATGTACCTTTAGGGGAGCCCGGGATAGTGCACTTTTTCATCGCATGAGGAAAGAAGCTATCCTACTTTTTGCATCAACAGGAAAAACACTTGGCTAGCATAGTCAAAACTCTCAATTATATCTAAGCCTATTTAATCAATGCATACCGAATTGAGATATTAGGCAAGAATGCATGAAATATCTAATAAGCCAAGAGAAATAATATCCTGCAAATTCTCCCAAAAAAAATTTTTTTTTTTTTTTTAAAGGAAATAAACCAACACAACAAGCAATATGGAAAAAGACATCATATGCTAAGGTACAATCAAACCTGTGTGTGCTCAAAGATGCCACTACAGAAAAACAGTCGCTCGACCTGCTTTTTCTATCTTCCCCAAAAATACCTGTAAAGTTTTCTCAGAAGAAAAAAAAAAACAAGGGGGCACAACCAACTGGTTCCTAGATAACTAGCACACAAATATGACAAGGAAACTATGCTAGCAATCAAACCTGATGCCTTAGGATTAGGAACTAAATCCTAGGCATGAACACCTAAATCCACTAGGTGCGTCTATTCCCCCTCCTGGGGTAACTGTCATTCTCAGCCCAAGTTTGCCTTCTAGTGGGTGGTGGCTGACAAGACTACATCATCCACTCCATCATGTTTTGCATCCAAACAGGATGCTCACCGATGTATTGCTCTTGAGGCCTTCTCAAATGCCTGGGTTTGCTCTTGTAAGTGCCACTCTGATTGGCTGGTACAAACCGTTGTTGAGGCCGCTGATGCTGAGGAGCATGAGACCAAGAGGCTTGGAACTGATGTCTTGGTGCTTGTCCCCATGGTGCCTGATGCCAAGGAGTCTGATGTTGAACTGCAGGTACAATGCCATACTGAGCTTGTCTAGGCACTTCTTTCTTGACTTTGGCCTTTTGTGCTTTCAAGAGGGAGCACTGAAGCCGTACATGCCCACTGAGACCGCAGTGATGGCAAATAGGAGGTCTTCTGATGGAATGAGGCTGCTAAGTGATGAGAATGTAAAATGTCGTATTTTTCCCCTTAATATTTAATCTCTTATACTTATTTAATGCCTAAATGTACTCATTATTCTTATATTTTGATTTAGGATGCAAATTGAGGCATCAAATGCAAAACAAAGCTAATTGAGCGATTTTGGACAGTTTCGACATCAGTTTGTAATCTGGGCATAACTCTCTCATAAAAGCTCCGCTTGATATGTTTCAAAATGATGTGAAACGCCAAGAAAAAGATCTACAACTTTTATGTTTTACGTTTTGAGAGATACCGGATGAATCAAGGTCGAAATCGGGCTTGAAGTTGACGTTCTGATGTGGATCTGATGCGGTTTAATTGCGAAAGTTTTCAGATATGGAAATTTCTTTACTTTGAGACTTTTCATACTCATCCAATCAATTCCAGCCAAGCCAAGCAATAAATACAAAGTCAAGCAAAAGGAAGAAAAGGAAGGAAAAGATGCCTGGAGGACCATGGAAATAAAGAAGAGATTTGTGGGGACTCGAACAAGGAAAGAATCGATAAAGCATATGGCAACAAAAGTCCCCATTGAAATCATCATCTTCCTAGTTATCCTAGCCTTTATTTTATGTTTAATATTTTCCTTAATTAGTAGATTTGTGTATTGTTATTTTAGGATAGTATTTACAATATCTTTCTTTAGGAGATTTCCTAGGTTTCTAGCATATGGGATGAAACATGTATAAAAGGGGGGAACCATGACACACAACACACACCTTCTACACACATCTTCTATCTTCCATCTTCTCCCCTCTTCTCTAATTTTTAGTCATGGCCCTGCGTGGCTAAACTTTCATAATTGGTCGAAGGAAACGGAAGCCTCGGAAACAATAAAACTGTGAGATCTAATTTGTTTTCATTGTTCGATTTATGCTTTGAGTATCAGATGTTCTTCTATACTTAGTTTTATGATTGTCTCGTTTAACGACTAAGATTTAATGATTTGACTGAGTTTCTGCGCTGGCGATCATTAAATCCTAGGAAGCCCACTAGTAGCCAACTAGTTTATTTAATGATTTGACTGAGTTTCTGCGCTGGCGATCATTAAATCCTAGGAAGTCTACTAGTTTGTTATTCGTTGCAATCTATTGCTAGGCTGGATATCAAATCCGTAATTGTTTGATCCCTCCAATCTGTGAAGCAACTAAGATTTAATGATTTGCTGCTTCTCAGTGATTATTAAATCTTAGGAAGAACATCCGACGAAATTAAATGCAACCGCTTGTGCTTGTGTTGTTTCGCTTCATCGATCTCTCTAATTCTTAAGGCTGCTACTAGATTAAACCTATAGCACTTGTCTTAGGTTGTTTAGTAGTTAGGGTTAATTAGAGCGCTTGTCTTATAATTAACTACGACTAAGGAGAGATAGGAAAATAATTCCAATGGTGAATATTCAAAGTATGAATTGATATATATTTGCATCGATGATCAGTTGTAAAATTCCGATAGTGGAAGTTGACTTAGAC
The DNA here is from genome assembly GCA_028654335.1 of Alnus rubra. Taxonomy (NCBI): domain Eukaryota; kingdom Viridiplantae; phylum Streptophyta; class Magnoliopsida; order Fagales; family Betulaceae; genus Alnus; species Alnus rubra. The sequence continues at coordinate 1,270,804 of JAJPGS010001540.1, read as the reverse complement.
CAATGTTTCTTTACTTGATTAATATTTTAATTTGAATTGTTTCTTAGTTATTTTTCTTAAAATTATTTTCATACTCAAAACCCCCCCATCCTTGTTCACGTACCATAAAACTTGGCTAATTACTCTCTGTGGGATCGACCCTTACTTGCACTACTACATATATTTTAGAAGTAAGGTTTTTGTTTTTGGGTGCTCGCGACATCACGCCACTGAGTGCCTGGAACATCATCATTGACCTTTTCCTTCTGTTTATCTTCAATTACTGGAGGAAGCTCTGGGACTGTAGGAGGCACAAACAAAGTCTTCGAGGAAGAAGGAATATCAGAAGAGGAAGCTACATACCCGAGACCAGTCTTGTCATGTGGGCTCTTCTGAATGGACAGCATACGAGTCAACTTCTCATCAGTGACTCTCTCTAGCTGGAGCTGTGTCTCAAGTAGCTTTTCCTCGAGCTCCTGTATCTTGAGCAGCAGTGAGCTCTTCTCAGTATGCAGACTGTTTAGATCATTAACTTGCTGCTTTCGGCCTTCCCTCAGCTTCTCAAACTCTTTGTAGAGAGTTTTGTATGCTTCCTTGAGCTCTACTTCATTCTCACTATGCTCCGAATAATATGAGTCTTCTTCTTCAACATAAGGGGCCACAAAAGCCAGAAATTTGTCAGACTCTGGAGCACCTTCTTCGGACTCATCACTGAGAGTCACATTGTAAGCCTTCCCCTTGCCTTTCTTGAGATTCCCGCAATCGGCCCGGATATGCCCATAGCCTGAGCATTCAAAACATCGGGGTCCTCTGGGATCTTTCTCATCCTCTGATTCAGCTTCTCTGAGAGGTTTCTTGGCTTTTTCAGAAAACTTCTTCTTGAACCGATCATCGTTCATTAGTCTTCTGAAATTTTTGGCAAGCATTGCCACAGCCTTTTCTTCATCCTCAGATTCTTCTTTAGAGGAGGCTTCTACCCTCTTCTTGGAAGCCTTAAGAGCAATGGTCCTTAATTTCTTGACCGGGGGCAGAGACAGCTCGTATGTTTGAAGAGATCCAACCAGCTCTTCAATCTTCATTTAATCAAGATCCTTGCTTTCCTCAATAGTCGTCACCTTAATCCTGAAACGCTCGGGCAAAGATCTGAGAATTTTTTGGATGAGTTTTACATCTGAGATAGGTTTCCCAAGACTCACCATGGAGTTCCTTAGGTCACTTATTTTGGAGTAAAACTCTCCAAATGTCTCTTCCTCTAACACCTTAATTTCTTCAAATTTTGAAATCAACATCTGAAGTTTGGCAGATTTTACAAGTTTTGTGCCTTCATATGTTGTTTCCAAAATTTGCCATGCTGCTTTGGCTGATTCGCAATTTGAAATCTTGGCGAATTCAGATGGAGAAAGTGCTTGGCATAGAGCATGGAGGGCTTTGTCATTTGAAAGACGAGCGTTCTTTTCAGTGACTAGTTCAAGCGTTGTATCCTCTGGTTTAGTCCAACCAGTCTCAACAATACCCCAACAGTCAATAGATTTCAAAAAGAAACGCATACGTGCCTTCCAATAGCCATAGTTCGAGCCATCAAAGGCAGGAATAGAATTAAGAGTTTGAGACATAATAAATATAGAAGTCAAATATAAAAACACTCAAGAAATTAATCTTTCTCAGAGTGTACCAAGCTCTGATACCAATTAAAAATTTGAAATGACTTCTAAAAGTAAAGTGTGTGCATAAGTGTCAACAAAAATTAAGGCAGAGCGGAAAGTAAATGACACAAGGATTTTGTTGACAAAGTGGAAACTCAGTTAAGAGAAAAACCACTCCGGGGCAGCCAAACCCAGGAATTCCACTATTCAGAAGACAAAGCTAGATACAAGATAGTAACACTCACATGTACCGATGCAGTGGTCGTACCTTACTCTATGACGTGTAACCCAACACGAACGCTTCCCAACCAGGTTCACCTACCTGAAGGGATCTTCAATGGAACTCCTTACCTTAGAGCCGACCTCTAAGATAGACTTCGATTTATAGCGCAGCACACTTGAACAACGGCTCTAGAGGAAATAACACGTCTCTGAGCTCTAATGGAATTCACACCGAATTCTTGCAGCTCTAAGTGCCCAAGGACCCCTATTTATAGTATGGGGGTCAGAATAAGCGTCAGGAAAAATAAGCCTGTGAGCCGTCCGGACGGTGGACCATGACCGTCCGGACGGACAACTGTACGATAGGATTTTCTGAAATTTTTGCAGAGAAATCTTTCCTGTATAAGAACATCCTCCGGACGGACGCACGTCCGCTGCAAGTAATTTCCATAACAGGCTTCGCGCGTCCAGACCAAGAGGCAGGAGCGTCCGGACGGCTAAACTTCAGCACGCAATTTCCATATATGATGCGTGTGCATCCAGACCATAAGGGGGAGACGTCCGGACGGCTAAACTTCAGCACGCAATTTCCATATCTGATGCGTGTGCGTCCGGACCATAAGGGGGAGACGTCCGGACGGTTGAAGTCGAATCGTCAGTTACCATATACAATGCACCAGCGTCCGGACCACAGCTGTCAGATGTCCGGATGGTTCATTTTGAACTGCGATTCTTGCCTTACGGAGATATGCGTCCGGACGGTATACCACATCGTCCGGACGGTTGATTGATCTTCCCTTTCTTGGAACTTGGAAAGAATCAGTGAACCGGTCGAGAACTGATAGGCATCCGGACGTGCTGCTGAAACGTCCGGACGGAGCAAGCTGGCACAGAAGCTTCTCGATACAGTGAAGTGTCCGGACGGAAGAAGCACGTCGTCCGGACGGATGATGCTGGATTGTCTGGCGTCCGGACGGGATGACACATCTTCCGGACGGATGGAGCAGTAGACAGATGGGCGTCCGGATGGGAGGACACATCGTCCGGACGGCTGACAGGGAACTTTGAAATTCTTCTGACTTCACTTTGAACAGTGGAATCCCTGTTTGCAGCATCCTTACATATAAGTGATTTTGTCCAAACACAGAATGAGGCCAAAATACTAACACAAGAAAACAAGCATGGCATAGTTTTATATGTATTATTTGTTGAGTTTGAATGGAACAGAACATATGTATATTGTTACAACTAGACTACATACAATGGTTTTCACGTAATGTTGTGCTTAGATGTATTCATATGCTTCTATTTGTCAAAGGTTTGGAAAGCTTGTATATGAGTATAGCTGAGCCATATGATGTATAAACATATAGCATGTGATAGATGGGTTTTTATATATGTGCTTCCGAGCGGAAGATTGGAACGTGTATATATGATCACAACTAGGTGATATGATTCTATTTGCTTATAAGATAGCAGTGCTTACTTCATCAGCTACTTTATGTTTTAAGAAAAGAAATGGTTTACTAGAAGTTGTTGTTATTGTAAATGTTTGGTAAACGAACTAAATGTCAATTCATTACGAAAACTTAGTGAGTTTTATACTACTTAGCTTGTACTTCCACCTATGCAAACATGGCTATCGCCATGACTGTGTTGATGTTGATACTTTGGTTGTAGGTACCATTGATGTCGACAAAGACCCAGTGGCTTTATATTTGGGGTACTACAACTGAAGCTTATCGCGATGGTTGTATGTGTCGAATATGTGTCGAACTTGAGGATAGTCCATATTTTGTATCGACTTTTATATATTCTTGTGTAGCATGTGACACCTATTTTGTATAGCCATACTTTAATGTATTTAATGTTTTATTTAAGTCTTAAATAGTTAGACAGATGTATGGCTCTGATATTGTATTTACTTATCTTAGTTATGAAGTTTAGTTTCCGTTGCAATTGTGTATCTCTAATATATTATGCATATGTTATTAGATGTATTAAGTTGATGTTGGCTTAATGACTAATCATCATGCCACTGCGGTGAGTCCATTTTTGTATTAAAGAAAAAAAATGGGTCGTCACACTACATGTCCTATAACTTCAATTACTGGGAAGGGGCCAACGTACATTGGGCTTAACTTTCCCCTTTTCTCGAAACACACCACACCCTTCATTGGTGATACCTTCAGAAACACTTGGTTGCCTACTTCGAATTCTAACTAGAAATGTCGCTTGTATGCGTAGCTCTTCTGCCGACTCTGAGCAGTTAGCATTCTCTTTCGGATATGTATCACCTTATCATTTCTATCATGAATTATCTTCGGTCCTACTAATTTCCTTTCATCGACTTCCTCTCAGTAAAGCGATGATCTACATTTGTGTCCATAGAGGGCCTCGTACTGCGCCATACCAATAGTTGCTTGGAAACTATTTTTCAAGCAAATTTAGCTAAAGGTAAATACTGAATCCACTTACCTTTAACATCAAGGACACACATCCTCAACATGTCATCCAGTATTTGAATGGTTCTTTTAGACTGCCCGTCTATTTGAGGGTGGTACGCCATGAAATCTTGCAATGAGTCCTCAAGTGATAACCAGATCAATATTACACCAAATGACTGCATCTACCTCGAAGTGGAAAAGATAAAGCATAACTCCACAACTTAGTGAGTTAGCACATGGAAAAACATGTCATCATGTAGTGAACTCATCAAGTTTGTAAGAGAAAATAAATCACAGGCAATAATATGCAATAGGGTTCTTGTCAGAATAACAAAGTAGAAAATCATGCTAATGCATTAAAATAATAATATATGATATCACATGTGAACAAGTCATAACTATTCTCATATGGTTTACCCATACCCTTTACTCCCTTATGGTGAGGTTTGCGTGTCCTCGAAAGAACCTCTGGTACAATGGCTAGCAACCACTATTGACCTGACTAGGTCTAACCCTGGGTGATCCACACCATTAGTGATACCACAAGGTGTGACTGGTGCTAGAATTTTATATTAGCAACATTCTGGTTGACAAAAACACTTTATGTAACGGTTGCTTTTTAACAGGATTATCGGTTCTATTCAGAGTCTTCAAGTAATATGGGCAGTGTCTCATTTCATACCTGTATATGGTCACAAGTTTCTACGAAGATGTCCATGAAGATTCCATGCAATTTCCAAGTCAGAACAGCCGGTTCCTATGCAACCGTCTGGACGGGCCTTTAAAGGCGTCCGTAGGCCCTGCAGTGTCTAGAAACTTCAGCGTTGAAGACGTCCAGACGTCAGAGCAACACTGTCCGGACGCTAGGTCAATTATTATTCAACACGGAGTTGGATTTTAGAAGTCAACACTGTTAGGGAAGTCTCTGCAAGCCATCCGGACGACGTGGCAACACGTCTAGACGCTGTCCAGCATTTCAAAATATTCTAGTGTTCCGTTCAAACACAGAAAGGAGTTATAGCGAGGACCTGATAAGGATAGAATTGTGTTGTTTCTGAAAGGTAATCGCAGAAGACCATCCGGAGGTGGCTAACTTCCGTCCGGACACTCGACAGCTAGACTTCAAATCTTAGCAAATTTAGGTTTTCTGTAAGCCTATAAATAGAGGGCCCTAGGCTTGTCAATTGTATAGAATTCGGAATTGTTCAATTTCTTAGCTTTGAGAGGGTGTTTAGGGAGAATCGAATATCTACTAGCTCTCAAGCCGTTGCCCGTGTGTACTCAACAGTTCGTGTGAAGTCTATCTTAGGGATCGGCCCTAAGGTAAAGGAATCCATTGAAGACCCCTTCAAGTAGGAGACTTGGTTGGGAAGCGTTCATGATGGGCTTCGTGTCAGAGTTAAAGGTATGACTACTGCATAAGGGTATGTGAGTACGAGTGTCTTGTTACTATCTTTGTTTTTAGTATAGTGGATATCATGGGTTTGGCTGCCCCGGAGTGGTTTTTCTCTTCACACAGTTTTCACTTCGTAACAAATATCTTGTCTTATTTAAATTCTGCATTTAAGATATTTTGTTGCACACAAACACATACACTTGGTTAATTTAGAAGTCAATATTTAATTTTCAATTGGTATCAGAGCGGGTACACTTGTGTTTGGATTTATTTCTTAAGTGCGATCCATGACTTTTTCTAACATAAATCTTCTTGAGTTCTCTGGAGATGATTTTTATGATTTCTCTAAAGATACCCTTTTGATAGGAAAACTCTTTAAGAAATCCAATATGATTTCTCAAGAAGATTAAGCAAGAAAAAGAGTCTTTGATTTTACAATTGTCTTAATCACATGTTTTGATTGACTCTCTGAAATCTGAGAATACTATGCTTTTTGATACTGTTGATGCACTAGAGAATAAATTTAAAGAATCAGAGGATCTCTTGAAAAAATTTTCTAGTAATAATTTGAAAAGAATGCTTTGTATTCATACAGATATTTCTAACAAGCCTGATTTAATTGTTAATGATTTAAGTACTTCTACTTCACATGCTTTTGATTCTAAATTAGATTCTAGTAATATTAAGGCTGTGATAAAAGATACAGCTTGTTTAGATAATTCTTACTTAACTAATCATGTGATGCCTAACTCCAAGGAATCAAGAATACAATGTAAGTTTATTCCTAAGTGTCATAATTGTGGGAAGATTGGTCATATTAGGCCAAATTGTTATTTGTTGAAATCCCACAGGCCTTGGATTAGGCAGGATGCTCTGAGGAAAAGTGAAGTTGAAGATTCTTTCTCATCAAAATTTGTCCCTCCGCATAGGAGACATATAAAAGGTAAGGGCAATATTGTTTGTAAGAATGCTAACCATATTTCTGCAGAGAAAGTCAAGCAGCATTACAACAAAAGAAGCATGCCCACCAGTCATCACTGCGGCATCACCGGTCACATTAGACCCAAATGTCCACAGCTCCAAGCTCAGAAGAAGAAGGCTCAGAGGAAGTTGCCTACTAAGACCACATCGGGTACTCTACCTTCGGCGGGACATCAGGTTCCCTGGCATCAGTGGCAACAACAGTGGTCTACTTCGAAGAATACATCAAGGCACTACAAGAAAAAGCCCGATAGCAACCATGCCTATGAAGGGTTGCTGAGCTTGTTACAAGGGATGTTGAGGAGAATCGACAGTATGAGCAATACCCAATCACATCTACCACGGGTACAGCAGGGTTGGGTCAGAAAGGATGAGACCATTCACCCCTTGAGGGGGAGTGGACTCACTTAGTATAGGTGCAATCTCACCATGCTTAGGATTTTGGTTCCTAAATCCTAGTGCATACCAGGTATGTTTGCATTGAATTGATTTGCATATTTTATATATCCTATTTTTTCCTTGCATTCTGTTTGAGGAACCACCTTTTCTATCCCTAGATTTTCTCTTGGTTGCTTTGAGAATTTTCTGTAGGTACATTCTAGAGATGATAGAGAAAGCATGTCACTGCTTTTCTGTCTTGGTATAGTCAAACCTCTCTCCCTGAGGACAAGTTTGCTCTTACCTACATGCTTTGTCTAGACATATGTTCTTTTCCTTTTAAGCATGTCTTTGTTGTTTTTCCGCTTTTATTTTTCAAAAAAAAAAATTTAGGGGAGAAGATGCAGAATTTTTATTTTTATTTTATAGCCTTTCAGATATTGTATGTGTTTTTGCCTGATATCTCAGTTCATTGTGCATTAATTGAATATGTTTATATATGATTGAGAAATTATGTCTGATATCTGCTAAATTTTCCTGTGCATCTTAATGCTAGATAGTTGCTTTTGTCATGCGACGAAAAATTATACATTATCCAAAGCTCCTCTAAGGTACATTTTTTCTCTCTGACTTTTAGCTTTTGGTAATTCTAATGAGAGAGATTTTTTTGCTAAGATTGTTAAATTGACCAACTCGCTAGTTGAACCTAGAACCCATAAATTCTGGCATTCTTTCTATGTTGCAGCACCAAGTGATAAAAAGCATTCAAAACTGAATAAATATGGATAAATAAAAAGATCCACTGCTTTTGTGCTATAAATTTGTTCTTGAACTTGTCCCTATAGAAATAGTCAATGACCAAATCATTGCGGAAATAGACTATCACTAAAGGACGAAGTAAAAGAGAAGTGATGCAGCTTAGGGTGAGTGTATTAGATGAGGGTGGCTAGGCCCAAGTAAAATAAGGTTTGATTTTTGACTAATCTAACATTGATTCTCTCTCTTATTTAGAAAATTCGGTTGCTTTAAGTCATATCAGTAAACTTCATACCTTATTGAGAAAGCTTTCAGACACACACGATTGCATGAGTTAAGTTTACTATTGAAAATTTTCTATCTGCCAGGAAATTTTTGTACTTATTGACTCTTAACTCTTAATTATATCTTGGTATATTTTTGAAATACTATTTGACTGGTTTATCAGTTATTTATACATGCATGTTCTGAAGCTAACATTAGGAAATTTTTTTCTGCATATTTCCCTCTGTTTTTCAGCTTCTAGTGTGAAGCATTCGGACGAACATGTTCTTGCTCCGGACGTGCTCAGCTCTGTCGATCTCTTATTTGACAGCATGCCGTCCGGACAAGTATGTACCACGTCTGGACGCGAGCTTTTTCCTTTCTCTTCCAAACACACACACACACTACTTTTTGCCTGTTCTATCATGTTGTGTTGTGTGTGTTTTCTCTCAGACTGATCCCGAGATTTTGGCATTCTCTGTACATCTTTTCTCATTCCCAGGTATTTCCTTTGACTTTCCTTATTCTCTTAAGCTTTGGTTCTTTTTAGAATATTGGAATCTTTAATTGATTATGATTTGAGAGATTGTGCATGAATATCTTTTTCTATCTTTATGCTGGATGGATATTACTAATCTGTGCCTTTCGGATTGCTATAGTTACTTTGTATTTCTTTATACATCCAATTGATAGCCATCATAATACCACATTATGTTTGAAACTAACAGGATCTAATCTTTTGTTCTAAAAAAAACAGGATCTAATATTTATTTTCATTTGGTTTCATTGTGGTGTTATTTTTGGATAGATTTCTGTTTAAATATTTTCAGGAATATGTTGTCCAGCGGCTTCCAGCATAGTGTCAGACAGAGGACTCTTTGGAAAACAGACCAGTGTTGAAATCATATGTTCCAGAGATCTCAAATTTTAGATGAGCTCATCACCCTGCTCATACAGAGTCTTCCGGTAACCTTTTCCTCTAGATCTGCACCAGCTAGAGATTCAGTGGTGAATCGTCTTTATCATCTTGCAGACCACTTGTCTAGAGGATTTTTTTCTGCAGATTATCAGTTTCAGGCTAGAAGACTCAAGTGACTGAAAATTTTCAATCTATGGTTTCCTGGCTTCAAGAGCAAGAAGCCGAAGTGGCTCAAATTCAGGAAATGTGATATCTTGAGGTTTTGGTTTTCTCTTATGTTAATTTGAGCTTTTGATGAGACACTTTACTATTATTCTTGTTGTTTTAAATTTTAGTAATTGTGGTTTTCTCTTATACTCTGTTTACCCTTTGTCCTTTTGAGACAAAAAGGGGGAGTATTTTTTGTTTTGGACTGGGAATGTATTTCCAAATCGGTCAAGTGTTTTTTATCCCAGAATGGCCAAAAGGGGAGTTTGTTAGTATTTTATATTGGCAACATTTTGGTTGACAAAAACAACTTATTTAACGGTTGCTTTTTAACAGGATTATCGGTTCTATTCAGAGTCTTCAAGTAATATGGACAGTGTCTCGTTTCATACCTTGTGTATGGTCACAAGTTTCTATGAAGTTGTCCATGAAGATTCCATGCAATTTCCAAGTTAGAACAGCCGATTCATGTGCAACCATCCAGACGGGCCTTTGAAGGCGTCCGGACGCGCCACAGTGTCTAGAATCTTCAGCGTTGAAGACGTCCGGACGTCAGAGCAACACCCTCCGGACGCTAGGTCAATCATTATTCAACACGGAGTTGGATTTCAGAAGTTGACACTGTTAGGGAAGTCTCTGCAAGCCGTCCGGACGTTGTCCAACATTTCAGAATATTTCATTGTTCCGTTCAAACGCAGAAAAGAGTTATAGCGAAGACAGTCTGGACGCTCGGCCAAGCCATCCGGACGTGGACCTGATAAGGATAGAATTGCGTTGTTTCTGAAAGGCAATCGCAGAAGACCGTTCGGATGTGGCTAACTTCCGTCCAAACGCTCGACAGCTAGAGTCCGAATCTCAGTAGATTTAGGTTTTTTGTAAGCCTATAAATAGAAGGTCGTAAGCTTGTCAATTGTACAGAATTCAGTATTGAATTCTCTTAGCTTTGAGAGGGTGTTTAGGGAGAATCGAAGATCTACTAGCTCTCAAGCCGTTGCCCGTGTGTGCTCAACTGTTCGTGTGAAATCTATCTTAGGGATCGGCCCTAAGGTAAAGGAATCCATTGAAGACCCCTTCAAATAAGAGACTTGGTTGGGAAGCGTTCATGATGGGCTTCGTGTCAGAGTTAAAGGTATGACTACTGCATAAGGGTATGTGAGAGTACGAGTGTCTTGTAACTAGCTTTGTTTTTAGTATAGTAGATATCCTGGGTTTGGCTGCCCCGGAGTGGTTTTTTTCTTCACACAGTTTCCACTTCGTAACAAATATCTTGTCTTATTTAAATTCCGCATTTAAGATATTTTGTTGCACACAAACACACACACACTTGGTTAATTTAGAAGTCAATATTTAATTTTCAACTGGCATATGTGGATGGTGACGCTAGTCACTCTAACCAATAGATCCAAGGCAACCTAAAATCTACTAGTTCAGACCACATGATCAAGTTCATATGCTTATATGCACATGCTCAAGATAGTAGCCATGTCATATGATGTAATTAATTCTTTCATTTTATATGCATACATTTATAAATCTCATACGATACACCACTCCTTTTTAAAACACCTCACGTATACAAAAATAGAGTTCACGGTCTATTACAAAATATTTCATATGAGTATAAAGCATGCACATTTGATAATAAAATAGACATGCCATAAAGCTTAATAAAGTTTGAGAAAAAGACACTTTGCCCCTCTGTTTTATCCACGGTCTGGCGATATACCCTACAATGTACTAAAATTGTTAGATGACCCTCTCGAACTTGTCAACATGTGGCAAAATTTACCTTACGTCCACTCACCCATCAATTTGGACGGAAATTCGGTCACGTGCTTTTAAGCATAAATCTTGCCCTCTGAAAAATGTATTGTTTCAATGCGTATATGCACCTTTTAAGCACAAATCCACGTGGCAGTTCTTCATTCATGCTCCAGCTTTCCTTTTAACTTTCTTTCACTTTCTCTCTTCAACTTTCTGACAACCCAAACACTAAGCTAAGCTCCAGCTCTTCTTTCACTCATGCACAGTCCGAAAGAATCAAACCTTTGAATCTCAACCCCCCAATGTCGAGAACTCTCCGATCGTGCAAGTCACTCTCACAGTTCCGGTCGCCGATGACCCCTCGCTCCCGACGTTTACGTTCCGAACGTGAATCCTGGCCCGTTCAACGTGAATCACGATCTTTGCGAACTTCAGTGCTGTTAACGTGTACGCCTTCCAAGTATGCATGTGTTGCGCACACTTGATTCCCCGTTGGATACGTTCAAACTATGTAAGATTTTTGCCGGAATCTACAGTTTGCTAAAAACTGTTGTTTCACCAACCATCACAATATCGAGCATCAAACAGTGAAAGCTTCACCATCTTTTCAGCTTTAGTTTGACGCTCATTGTAAACATAGATCATCAAATTACGATTGGTTGGGTAGAACAAAGTTGAAGCACGGGACCTCTGTTTCGGTTGGGTAGAACAGAGTTGAACAGAGGAGTTTAGTGGGTAGAGAAAAACAACCTTAAGGACGAAGGGCTCGACAGTGTCTTCATTATTAAAATAAATTCAGCCTTTGCCAGAGCATTCTTCACTTCTCCGATTCTGTACTTCATGCTAATCAGCCTCTTGTGCCTGGTTCTTAATGAATGGTTTGCATATTCTCTCCAGCTCGCTCATCTCGTATTCAAATTCACCTGCCTTAGCAAGTTGGTTCTTTCGCGAATGACATATGCAAAACAAATGGGGATTGAGTTAAAATACTTTGGCCATGCTTGACACTATGATGTCTGGCAGAGGCTGTGTGGTATCACCAACCCCAAGGCTTATCACTTCTGCATTTGGATACTTATCAATGTGTTGAAGTTTGCGCCTGGAAATCTGAAATCATATGTAGTTAAAGACATGGCCAACTACCATCAGATAAGGCCAATAATTGAAATCTTTTGGTTGAAAATAGCTTAATATCATAGTTAAGGAAGAAACCAAGGCACCTCATAGAACAAAGTCATTCTGCAATTTCTCCATGTTCACATTGCGCGGTACCTTCATACAGTGGCCTGAGACTACACAACTTTTTGGATTGATGGGAATTTAAAGCTAAGGAATCACAATGAAAGTAAAAGAATCTTAAAAGAAACAATATACCGTATATACGTGCGTACCAACTCCATCCTTTTGGACCCTCAGGCTGTAACAATCAGTAAACAGTTACAGAAAACAGTAAGAGCAGAGCAGATGATGTGTTCTTTATGCATGAAAAAATAAATGGTAGTCCTATTTTTATAAGCAATGGCAGTACCTGGCCTGGACATAGCTTGTGATACAACTGCCAAGGACAAAGAACTGCAAACTAAAAACTTACACATTTTTTGTGTTCGAAAGTGCATTTGATGGAGAATCAAAGCTACAAATCTTGAATGGAAACTATCGCATTCCAGAGCTACCTAAATATAGTTCCTCTGTTATGGAACTGATCAGAGACATGCTTCAAGCTTCACCAGATAGCAGACCAGACATGCACAGAGGGAAGAAGACAACTTCTCAAAACGACGTGTTTCTGTCCAAGCTATATGCACGTGAACACTAGTGAAATGCTGTGTTTTTTAGAGGGGCAATTTGGGAATAATTTATGTTTAAAAGGTCACATGCAACTCACGTGACAAAATTTCCATCCAAATTAATGGTGAGTGGACGAAAGGTAAATTTTGTCACACGTTAGCAAATTTGGGAGGGTCATCTAACAATTTCAGTACATTAGAAGGTATATCGTCAGACCGTGAATAAAACAGGGGTCAAAGTGTCTTTTTTTTCATAAAATTTTCATGTGAGTTTCACTTACCTTGATCGTAAAGGTTTCCTTGATAATCATCCTCACAATCACCAAAACTTTGGAGCTCTAGACCAAGATTCCACTTTTGTAGCACTCCGATACACAAGAACTCCTTCCTTACTCCCAAGAACCCTTTAAATCGAAATTAGAGAAAATGGATAATCTTTGGTGTGAAGAAAACTAAGCAAATCCGGGTCTTATTTATAGCTGAAGGGAGTGTATACTATTTACATTCGTCCGGACAGAAACCAAGCGTGTCCAAACATGACTCATCAAAAAGAGCATGTCGCTCCAGCCAATGCATGAGACGTGTCGAGCCCAATACGTCCGGACGTTAATTCAGACGTACATACAGTCAACACACACTAACATTGTCTCTCTCCTCATCAAATTGCCACGTGGCAATCTAGGGTCCACTTAATCGGTTTGGCATACGGACAGTCTGTTTGTGAGTCCGAACGTGACTGATCAGCAAACTTTCTCCCAAAGTTAGACGTATGGATGGACCCACCATAGGTCCGGACGTGACTTAGTAAATCAATGACTTCCACATGTACCTTAGTTTTGTTCGGACGACACTCTTGCTGTTCCGGACATGTCTCTATATTATCAATATATTTCTAAAGTTTCTTTTAACTCAACTAGACCCAATGCCATATGCGTCAACCCATACTACATATTTAAATATGCTAACGATGTATTTTACGTATTTTATCCATACTTAAGTAGTCTATTTTTTTATTTTTTTGCCGTTACACAAACACATTGATATTCAATATTATTTCCTTTGTGACAAACAGTCAAGAATGAACTGATCGTATTGCAGAACATCCATACCAATGAGAATATTAATATTTTGACGAAATCTATAACAAGAGAGAAGTTTATTTGGGATAAAGCTTTTTTCAAACTTCTTGTTACTTGATGCTTGGTGACATTGACAGGCACAGCACGTCCATTGTGATCTTGAAGAATCTTAAGAAATTCTAGTCCTTTATTTCGTAGGATTGTAAATCTTAGTGGCTAGTGCACTTGGATTTTGAGTTCTATTCTTTTCTCAATTTGTGAATCCTAATTTTATAGGAATATTTGTCTATGAATAAAACTCACTGACAATAACAGTTCTCATTACATCCATCCAAGATGCATTTGGAGGTTTTATAGAGGCAGGCTAAAGATATTGTATTATCTTCTCCTTCATACTGGCAAAGAAAAAACCATGTTTTTCCTGCATGTGGATATAGGCAATCTTGGGGAACCACATTAATCTTTAGTGTTATATTAATTTTGGTTAATTTTTTTATACATGAACTCTTCTTCTTTGTTATTACTTTTTCTTTTTTCTTTTTTTCTTTTATTTTTTATTTTTTATTTATTTATCCGTGTAATCAGCAAATTATAACAACTTCGGAACAAAATAAACTATCATTCTTATTCCCTCAACTATACATGGTCTCCTTTGGTAACGATTTTAAAGAACACTTCTGTTTTCAAAACCAATAATAAATAAGCAAAAACACAACACTTTTCTTACGTGAATTCTACCAAAACATGTTCTCATATTTATATCACGTCAACACTTTTTCAGACTAAAACCAAAAAACACTCTTCAAAATCATTACCAAACATATAGGATTTTGCTTATTGATTTTGCTCATAAAATCCGAGGATTTTTTCTCTTGTACTAAATAATTAGAACTAATGAGCGGAGGTAAACCTAACCGAAACTCATGGAAGCACGGCTGAATTTTTAGTTCATGTGACATCCTAGATTAAAGCCATTGGTTGCTTCTGAGTCCTGATTCCCCACTCCCTGGAATTGGCTATCACTATTTTATTGTTGTTTCAAATATACTATGTTCCGAAGAGAAAAAAATGCTCCACATGCTTAATACAACACGGGGACGTTTAAGAGCAAAATTTCAGACAGGTCATTGCCAGCTGATAAGGATCCCAGACAACTAGAACAGCAGTAACTATCTTCGTCCCTAGACTGTCCACCTACTAGTTAAAATTCAAATTAAATGAATATGCTGGAGATTCAGAGGAATCGGTGATGTACAAGAACCAAAATTCAGACCAAACTAAGCCAGATTGTGTTCACAAAATCTGTGCAAGTCTTTCTTTTCTTCTTTTTTTTTTTTTTCTTTTTTCTTTTAGGGGGGCAGCTAAATCATTGGCACGTATATAAAAATTAAAAAAAATAATAATAATAATAAAAAAAATAAAAAAATTAGAAAAGAAGTTTCATCCTACTCCTGTGAAGTGGAAGTGGCTTCTTTCAAACAAGACCTCATGATCTTTGCAAGCTTTGAGCAGGCGTCCAGGCACAGCTGCATCCCCTGCTTGCAAAAGCAATATTAGTACAGTATCCCCTATATAATCTATTGATCCTATCCTATTAAGTAAATGGCTAGAATTTGGATTTGCCAAATACAGAACAACTATTCTACGGATTCATGAATACATTTATAGGTAAGGATACAAGCAATTGTGTCAAAACTACTAAGAGTTACAGGTTCGAATTTCACTTCATACTGCCCACGTGACTAATTAAAATGTTTCAATGAACCAAAGCCACAAATGAGAGCACGCAAGTTCTACCACCCAAGTTACCCAACCCTCAATTTATAGAACCTTGGAATGTAGACATTTCTGCAGCTCATTGCATTCTCTTATAAAGCACAAACTAGTCTGATATAAGATATATTTATAGAGAGAGAGAGAGAGAGAGAGAGAGAGAGAGAACCATCATATAATGGGTAGAGATTATTAAAGTTGGCTGACATACCTCGTTAATTTTTGGGGTTGACCACTCCCCCGTAATCGAAAGCTGAGTGACCTCATATCGAGTAGGCATACATGTAATTGTTAAGCTTCCGTCTTGGTAGCTTTCCTCTTCCAAAATGGGATCAATGACGAGGTTCTTACCAAGACAAGACTAGGCACCAAAATATTAAATACCATTGTGTGAGTATTCAACAAGCAGAGATCTATAAATTCATAAGATATATATTAAGAGCCTGAAACTTACTAAATACTGACACTGGGTTTTTCCCAAATATTGGGTTTAGCAATAAAATAAAGGTGGAAGTACTTTCAGACTTATTAGACTAGATAAATCTTTATCATCTGATAAAGATTAATCTATCTAGATTTGAATATTAGATGAGTTCTAGTTTATCTAAACTATCTTGACAGTCATCTACAAGCAAGTTGTATAGTTTTAGGTTTCTACTTCTAGTCTTACTAAGCTTATCAAAGATAAGCTTTTATCTTGTAAAGTCCTATTAAAGGACTAACTCTTTATTTGCTATATATGAAGATCACTGACCTACGGTTCATGTAGGCAGAAACATCAAACAATCATAAATTCTATATGGTATCAGAGCCTATCAAGACAAACGTCTATAGCCACTCCCCCTCCCATCTCCGAAACTACTTCCCAAATAGCGCCTCCTGTTTCACACCCAACTCAAATCAACTCTTTTGCAAACCCAACAGCACTTCAAAATGTGCATCATGATATTTCTGAAAAGCTCAACCAAGATAACTATATCTTATGGCAATTTCTTTTGGTTCTGTTCCTTGAGAGCCAAAATCTCTTCGGCTATGTCGATGGAACTCATCCCCAACCACCCCAACTTCTTCCCGATCCCACCTCCGGTCTCCTACTCTCTAATCCAGAATATCAGTCATGGTATCATCAAGACAAAATGATCTTCAGTGCCATCATCTCCACCCTTTCGGTTGAAGCCTTACCACATGTTATTGGTCTTTCCACCTCTCGGGAAGTCTAGCTCACCTTGGAGACCCTGTTCTTCACTCAGTCTCAATCACGGATCATGCAGCTCAAACAAGAAGTTGCTACCATGAAGAAATGAGCCCTCTCAATCTCCGCTTACTATCAAAAAGCACAGGGATTCTCTCACCTTTTAACTGTTGTTGGCAAACCCATTGAAGCATCAGAACTCATCTCCCACATCCTTGCAGGTCTTGGTCTAGAATATGATCCTCTAGTCACCTCCGTGACCACCCGCCAAGACTCTATCTCTCTCAACGAACTCTACGGTTTTATGCTCTCCTATGAGATGCATTTAGAGCAACACAAATCATCCATTGATTTGTCTATCTCCACTGCCAACACTGCTCAGCGTCAAGGCCAATCTTATCCTCGATTCAACTGTGGTTCTTCCACTGGCCAGCGCAACAACTCCCCCCGCGGCAGAGGTTGTGGCCGAGGACGATTCTCAACTCAGCAATTCTCCTTCTCTGGTCCAGGTTCTTCTCAGCGCCCCACTTGTCAGGTTTGCTATAAACAAGGTCACACTATCTCAACCTGCTGGTTCCGTTTTGAACAAGGATATCAAGTTGAAACTTCTCCGCTGCATGCCAACCTTGCATCTGCCACATCTGCATCTGATTCTTCCTGGTATCTGGATACTGGCTCCAACATCCATCTCACCAATGACCTCTCCAATCTCAACTTAAATGTCGAGGAATACACCGGAACTGACAAGATTCGAGTCGACAATGACCAAGTTTTGAAAATTTTACATTCTGGTCGAGGTATCTTGCCTACACCTTCACACAACTTTCTTTTACAATCACTGTTCTATGTCCCTAAAATCCAGAAAATCTTTATATCTGTTAGCCAATTTACACATGACAATCAAGTTTTTATTGAATTTCATCCCACTTTTTTCTGTGTCAAGGACCTCCAAACCCGCCAGCTGCTCCTCAAAGGCCCAAGTAGATCCGGTCTCTATCCATGGCCCTCATCTCGTGATCATTTTTCCAAGTCTCTTGCTACCCTCATTGGTGAGAAAGTTTCCTTGGATCAATGGCATCACCGGTTGGGTCATCCAGCTTCTCCTATAGTCAGTCAAATTATCAAGTTCAATAAATTGCCTGTGGTTCCATCCAAGATCAATTATGTTTGTTGTTCAGGTCAACAAGGCAAAAGTCATCGTCTCCATTTCAATTTAAGTCCTATTTCTAGTCGTCCTTTGCAATTACTTTTCCTTGATGTATGGGGCCCTGATCCACTCAATTCTGTTAACAATAATCGGTATTATCTAAGTATTGTGGATGATTTTAGTAAATATACTTTGTTTTATCCTCTCAAACTCAAATCTGATGTTCTTGCTACTTTTCTACGTTTCAAACTACTTGTTGAAACATACTCTGGAACAAAAATAACATCTGTCCAAAGTGACAATGGAGGAATTTCGCCCTCTTCAAACCTCCCTCACAACAATGGGAGTCTCCTATCGTCTAAGTTGTCCACATACTCACCATCAAATGGGGTCTGTCAAAAGAAAGCATCGACATATTATCGAAACAGGCCTTACACTTCTTGCCACTGCTAGTGCACCAATTTCTTTTTGGGATTCGGCTTTTGAGACTACCGTTTATTTAATTAATCGACTCACATCCAAAGTTACAAACCAGAAATCTCCCTTTGCAAACTTATTCCAAATCTCCCCTAATTATAAATTGCTGAAAATCTTTGGCTGTGAATGTTGGCCATTCCTTCGTCCCTATAATTCCACCAAACTTGCTTTCCGATCTCAATCTTGTGTCTTCATTGGTTATAGCAAGAATCACCTAGGATATAAGTGCCTTCACATCCCTTCAAGCAGGTTTTACAATGCTCGGCATGAGGTCTTCAATGAACAAAATTTTCCATTTTCACAATCTGTTACCACCCGGTCTCCACCTCATCATATCTCTTCCACTGTCTCTATTCCTCTTATAATTCCAGCAACCAATCATATTCCTGACCCCTGCAGTTCCACACCAGAAAATTCCCACAATACCTTACCAAATTACTCACCTCAACCACTAATTCCCTTTCACTCTTCAACAACTTCCTCCTCACCTGCACCAACCGAAACCTCACCAATACAGGCCTTAGTTCCTTTAAACCAACCCCCTCCTTCAAGAGTGCATGGCATGATAACTCGGTCCTAGAATCAAATTTTCAAACCTACTAAGTTCACAGATGGCCGAATAAGATATCCTACTCCTCAAGCACTCACATCTTTACTCCAAAGTCAGGAAGTTGAGCCTACTTGCTACACTCAAGCTAGCAAGTAACAATGGAGAGAGGCGATGAATCAAGAGTTTGATGCACTTCCCAAAAACGGTACTTAGTCACTTGTATCTCCCTCTTCTTCTATGAACATAGTTGGGTGCAAATGGGTTTTTCGAATAAAGAGGAAGGCTAATGGGTCTATTGAGCACTGCAAGGCTCGTTTAGTAGCAAAAGGGTTTCATCAACAACCCGGAATTGATTTTTCAGAAACCTATAGCCCTGTAATCAAGCCTATAACCATTAGAACAGTGCTCTCTCTTGCTGTCTCTGCAGGTTGGCCAGTCCATCAAGTTGATGTAAGCAATGCATTCCTCCATGGCAGCCTCCAAGAATCTGTATACATGGAACAACCTCCTAGATTTCAGCATCCATCTCATCCTACAGCAGTTTGCAAACTGCACAAAGCCTTGTATGGCCTAAATTTCAAGGGCTCAAGGCTGATTCATCACTCTTCATCTACAAAGCTAATGGCATTCAAATTTTTGTGTTAATCTACGTTGATGATATCATCATTACTAGTTCACACAGAGGAGCTATATCTAAACTTATACAAGATTTACACTCCTCTTTTGCTCTAAAAGATCTGGGCCCTCTAAACTTCTTTTTAGGTGTTGAAGCTTCTTGGAAATCAGATGGACTTCACCTATCTCAGCAAAGACATATTCTTGATATCCTCAAGAAGACTAATATGGAGCTTGTTAAGCCTGTCTCTACTCCGATGTCCTCATCAACTAATCTCAGCAAGTTTGAAGGATCAACCATTACAGACCATACACTCTATCGCAGCACAGTTGGATCTCTTCAATACATATCTCTCACACGTCCAAACATAGCGTTTGCTGTCAACAAGGTCTCTCAGTTTATGCAAGATCCCCGAGAACCTCACTGGACTGCTATTAAACGCATCTTGCGTTACTTGAAGGACACTATTGAGTACACTTTTTGCATCCACAAGCTCTCATCTCATCAACTAATAGCCTTCTCAGATTCTGATTGGGCTGGCTGCCCGGATGATTGCAAATCAACATCTAGGCATTGCGCCTTCTTGGGTAAAAATCTGATATGTTGGAGTTAGAAAAAAAGCAGCCCACTGTGTCACGTTCTAGTGCAGAATCGGAGTATGAAACCCTTGCAAATGCTTCTGCAGAACTTGTTTGGATTCAGACTCTACTAAATGAACTTCGGATCTCACTTCCATGTGCACCAACTTTACTTTGTGATAATATAGGTGCCACCTATCTCACTTCCAATCCTATCTATCACGCGCATACAAAGCACATTGAGATAGACTATCATTTTGTTCGTGATCAAGTTGCAGATAAGTTATTAAATGTTCGGTTCATCTCTGGAAAAGATCAGATTGCTGATGTCCTCACAAAGCCTCTACCTGCCAGCAAGCCCCTTCTCCTTGCTTCCAACCTCAACGTTAGGCCACCTATGTCGAGTTTGAGGGGGCGAATTAGACTAGATAAATCTTTATCATCTGATAAAGATTAATCTATCTATGATACGTTCAGATTTTCCTAGGGCTAGGTGGCACTACCGTAGTCACCAAGCAACCCCAAGCCGGCTGGAATAAGGAGTTTAATTCTTCATATTTTATTTCCTTAAAGTATTTAGTTTAATAAGGAATGTATTTTCCATTACTTATTTACTTCTTAGTTTATTTTCCTGCATTGTATAGTTTTAGGTTTCTACTTCTAGTCTTACTAAGCTTATCAAAGATAAGCTTTTATCTTGTAAAGTCCTATTAAAGGACTAACTCTTTATTTGCTATATATGAAGATCACTGACTTACGGTTCATGTAGGCAGAAACATCAAACAATCATAAATTCTATAAGACTTGAGATAACAAATTTAGATAATTGATAAAAATGAAACAGCAAGAGAACAAATGTGTCGCTAGCAGCCAAATAAGAAAATAGAAAAGAATGGGAATGAGGAAAAATTATAGGAGAAACAAAACTTTAAAAATCAAAGTTATTAGCTTCTATGCAAATGATTTTTATATCTCAACTACCAATTGAAATATTTAGGGAAGTGCCAGGGCACATTGCATACCAAAGAAACTGAGGCAACAAGGTCATACATCAAAATCCCGGCATCTGCTAGGGCAAGACTGGCACATGATATGACAACATGGAGATCACCTGCAGTGAACATGCATAAAGTTCACAAAAAACTCAAAAATAAAATTACTGCCTGCCACTCAAATATCTTGTTGGAAACTACGTCGCCCAAACAAAAACAGGTCTCCGACATGATACAATTGGTTAACAAGATTCAGACGCTTAAAAACCACTGTTAAATGTATGTATGTATATTTCATTTCTTTTAAAACAAAACTTCATACTTACTGCCACCAGATTCCAGCACCAATGCAAAAACGTCTACAGTAGTCTTGGGGAAAGTTTCCAAAATTATTGCACCCTCCAAAGCTTTATGAAGCATTGAGGAAAACTCTTTGTACTCTGATCCCTATTGGGAGTTCAAAATTTAACGCAATAATCAAAATTATGAAGAAGAGGATAATTAAGTTGACAATAAGAGATACTTATCAAAAAAAAAAAGTTGACAATAAGAGATCCTATATACCTGTCCACGGACTGGGGTGGCAAAAGTTGTATAGCTGACATTACAATTTAGCCGCCCAATATCGCTGTACATCATTGCCTTCTTACTTTCTCTTGGCCCAAACCTGAACCAACCAACACCCTATCAAATGTTAAACAAGTTTTCTTGCATCTATATATATAGCTTGCTATAATGTATATTACAAAAAATAAAAAATGCAAAATATTTTCAATAATTAGAATAGAAAAACTAATTAGAGAATGCGTCCTTTTTACAAGAGCAGGGTACCAAGGAAAACACAATTTGTGAGGTAAAGGATACACTTACACAGACACAATGACCTTAGTATTTCCAAACTCCGCATAAGCAGATCCTGAAGCAGCATTCACAGCACCAGTCCTAAAAACTGCAAGCCACAAAAAAATTGCTATACCTTACAATGAAGCAAATATGAGAATATAATGAAATAAGAATCCAAAACATGAGGTTCGAATGTCCTATAAGCCTCAAACTTCTGAACTTTTACATGCTTAGAAGACCGAAACAATTTATATCAAAGGTGGCAGCATAACTATGTCCATTTAAAAAAATAACATTTTCTGTATGTTAGTTTCTTTATGGAAAAATTTCTATGATTCAATGCCCATGACAATTTAACAAGTACAAAAACCTGAAACTCACACTACCCATGATATTTGACCCTAAACAGTTGATACTACGGGCCATGCCATATTGTTTGTACACGTTAGAAAATCCAACTTTAAGGAAATAGAATTAAATGCATTTTCTTCAAAGTAAAAAGATATAAGTTTCTGAGACCACTCTTTCTAAAAGGTCAAGCAAACTTATGAAAATAATTTAAACCATTGACTTTAAAGCAAAGGGCATATTAGAAAAAATTCATTAAATTTGTGGCTCTAGACTTTTCAAACCGGATAATATTTTAGGACATCCCAAAATGGAATACCACACCAACAATATGTGACTGAGGGAATATATTATTAACATAAAGTCAGTTGCAAAAACTAAAAAGTATACTACCACACTTTTAAAACCTATGTAGTAATGTATTGACTCTTCAATGCAGTCATATAACATACACAACCAAGACATCCTCGAGGTTTCAATATTGGAGTCATCTAGTCAAATGGAATTTGACCTATCCAGGAAACCTATAGTAAAAGTAGCAACTAGGGATCTATTGAATCACTGTACCGGGCAAAAAATAAGAGCCAGCTGATGTTCAGAAAGAAGAGCCTTGAATGAAATTTAGAAATAAAGCAGGACGAGAATATAATTATTACCCCCAAAAAAATATATATATATATAACCAGATAACAGCAGATAGCACAATCAAAGCCATTGGTAGAAATGATATCAATAGCAAATATCAACCTTCAAAATATAAACCTTTTTCCATACATATAAACGTTCATAACGAATATTCCCAAAAGAGTTTCAAGTGGCAGAATACTTAGATGCCTAATTTTTAGCTTTATACGCTCTATTAGGCTCACATGCATGTGTCTGATATGTAACACTATATGGTTATTAGTACCAAGAGACTTAATATAACAGATGAGTTCTTTCTAGGCTACCATATAGACGTGTTCG